>VZUI01037200.1:0-61557 GCA_013401135.1 Cettia cetti | reverse complement strand
ATGGGATGGGATGGGATGGGATGGGATGGGATGGGATGGGATGGGATGGGATGGGATGGGATGGGATGGGATGGGATGCTCTTGAGGCACAGGTAGGGCAGAGCTCAGCTTGAGGGGCCACAGAGACACCATCAGGACTCCCCTTACACTCCACATCTCACAAGTTCTCCCTCTTGCCACGCAGCATCCAGAATTTAATCTCTGCATCCATGAAGGCTAAAATCACCGCATATGTCATTGCCTTGGCTTTGCACATCAACAACTTCCAGACAGATCTCACCATCCTGCAGAACGACATGAAGCTCCCAGAGAGCAGGTGAGTCATCCTGTTTGTTCACACCTGACAGGATCCTCCTACAGAAAGACCCTGGGAGAGCCCTGAAACATCTCTGGACCTGGGTAGAGCTTTAATTTTCCAGGGCAGGATAGGCAGTTTTCTGTGGGTGGTTGCAGGACCTGTATTTCCTGGGAATCACCTGGTAGCTGTAGCTCCAGCTGTGCTCCTCTCCTTTTCCCTGCAGCATTCACTGGGTCAGGCTTTCTAGCCAGAACTTCAGTTATTACTGGGTCTTACCAAAGCCCTTGGTCACCGCTTGGTTTTCAAGCTTCTTTGTTAGTTTTGATGCCATCGCTTATTTTGCCCACAATTACTCTCTTTATTCTTTCATTGGTAGTAGTAGGTTTAAGGGCAGTCTCTGCTGTTGGTTTCCATCCATTTTCCCGTTTTGTTTTTCTTTCTGGAACTAAGCTTTTCCAGGAATCCATGTTGGTTTTGGCAGTTGAAGCCTTGGTTTAGGTTGTGCTGCCCTGCAGCTGGGAACATGGGGCCTCTGATGCTGTGGGGAAAAGCATGGAGGAGGCTGGGATCTGCTGGGAAAATCAGCAGTACTCTGTCCCCTGGAGCGCTCTCTGCCTTGCAGCCCTGATGGCTCCTCCGTGGCATCCCTGTTCCACAGAGACACCTCCAGGCCTCTCCCAGAGGGCTGTGGGTCCCTGCAGGGTCATGGCATGGGGGGCTCAGCCCCACTGATGGCATTTCTCCGGTGTTTTCCAGGATTCTGGACATTGCCAAGGCCCTGCGGCTCAGGGTGTCTAAGGCCAAGGGGGTGCCAGGGCTGGAGAATGACCAGAGCCACAAGCTGGGCACTCTGTCTCTGCCCTTGCCCACACAGAAGGCACCAGAGGGACAGCGGAAGCGCAAGAGAATGAGCTGAGAATCCCAGGAGGTCTGAGGGGAGACACAGCCCCTCCTCCTTCAGGATGTCAGGGGCATGCCTTCATCTGCTGCGTTTGGGTCCAGCATCAGCCCTCACCCTGCTGCAGCCTGGGCTGAGGTTTCACCTCAATAAAATGCTGCTCTTTTTTTCTATTTATATAGAAAAAGCTATACTAAAACAGCTTTTTTTTCCCCAGTTTGTCTGGGATGGGGGGGTGAAATGGTGGTTCTGCTGGAGCACAAGGGAACAGTTTGAGGGGGCAGGTTCTCCCCTGACACCCGTGTGGCTGGTTCTGGTTTGTGGCCCCTCCCAGGGTCAAGGTCAGAAGCAGGGAGACAGAGAGTGTGACTTACTTACACCTTTTTGTTTCTCTGGAGTGTCACTGTAATTGTGTGTTCAAAAACTGTAAAGGTGTTCAGGTTTTGTCACTTTTCCTATCCTGGCTATTTTCCTGGGGGAGGGAGAGTTCTGTGATTTGGAGCTGGTATCACTTTCAAGGAGAGCAATGACTATGAGGCCGCTGTGGCTTCCCAACCCTTTAGAGAGATACTTCTTTCTGGTTTCTTTGAATTTTCACTCTCCTGGGTGATCAGCCTCATGGGAGCTGTTTACTTTGTATGGCTGAAGGAGTCAGGAGGGCTTGTGAGAAACAGGATCATCTCCAACCTGGTGTGTGAAGAGAGAGCATGGAATGTCAGAGGAAATAATCTCTGGGGTGCGCTGCTTCAGACAGTAATTTGGGTTTGTTACATCCTCTTGGGACCTTGAAGACCCACTATTCACACCTGTCATTAGCAGTGGCACACATCCTGTGTTCTGGGGAGGTGATCATTAGTGCTGTGGGAATTGCAGGCTCCAAGTAATCAGTAGGACTGCTTGAGGTTGGAAGGGACTTCTGGAGGTCACTTTGTGCAGTCCCTCTCCCTGCTCAGGGTCACCAGAGCTGTGTGCCCAGGACTGTCCAGGTGACTTTGGAGTGTCTCTGGTTACAGGAACTCCACAAATTCACAGTGAAGCAGAGTTTCCCAACGTTCAGAGGGAGCCTCCTTTGATCCTGTGTGCTTGTGGCCATCCCTGGGCACCTTCCCTGCATGGGAAGGTCATAGCCATGCACAAGGTCCTCCTGAGCTTTCCCTGCTCCAGATTGAATTGCCCTGATCCCCTCCACTGTTCCTTCTAGCGGTGATGCTTCAGGATCATCGCTGGCCTCCCCAGTGTGTCCGTGTGCCTGGAACTGAGGAGCCCAGCACTGGATATGGCACCCCAGGCTGAGCTGAGGAGGGGGATCACTTCAGTTCTAATTCTGCCCAGACGCTGCTGGCCACTGCCACAGGGGCATTTCTGGCTGGCTGCTGGAGAGACACGGAACACAGTGCCCATCCCTGACCCTCCCAGCACAAACATGAACAGTCACTGACAAAGCAACTGCAGTGAGGAATTCCCAGCTGAATGGTGCTGCAGGCCTCCAGGATGAGGAGTTTGTCCAAGCTGGGGCCCAGCCAGGCATGCTGTGGGTCCTGTCAGGAGCACATTTCCTGTACTGTTACCTTTTTCCAAACCTGGAAATGAAACTTGAGATAATTTTTTAGTGAGGAGGTAATATAAAAGGGGATCTTTATTTGAAGGATTTCAGGGGCAGTTATGGAAAGATGTCCACAAAAGCCCACCCACACAGGGTGAATACAGTTTTTGTAAGTTCAGCACATCAGCATAATTGACAAAAAAGCATGAATTAGGAGGACAAGTGGTGATGGAATTCCCCCCATGTCAAGACCCTTCTCTGGAGCCCTCCCTTGGTACTAGCTGTATTTGTTCATGAAATGTATCTCCAAGAGCTCTTTTCAACCTTGGTAGCCAGGAAGAACTAAGATAGCACTGGGGCCTGTACCCTCTGAGGCTTGGAGTTCTGGAATTTGTTCTGTCTTTTTGCCTAGGGAAAGGGCATGGAAAATTACTGGGAAAACTAGCCACTAATACAGTAAGCTACACAGCTACCAATGTATGTGCAAAGAATACAGAAAACATAGAAAAGAAAAAAAGGCAAAAACCAAAATGGCATCACTGTGGCTCGTCTTGCTTGTAAATTACCCCAGCAGCTGCCTCAGTGGGAAAAAGGGAGACATAAACAGCTGTCCTCCCAGCAATTTTTTTTTTTTTGTAGGGTTAGGTGCTGATGCAGTTGGTCTGATGAGGGCCCCTATCCTTGAGCTGTCAGCTCCCCTCCATGGTTCTGGAGAAACAAGGTCAGAGAAGCTGGTGAGAAATTCCCCCCTCTGGGTCAGGGAGTGGCACAGAAGATGCTCCTGTGTCTGTGGCAGCCCCTGCCCACCCTGCTGGTGGAGCTGGGCTCTGGCCACCACTTGGGGCCCCAGGGTCCCCTCTTGGTGTGAGGCCATGCTGGCTTTGGTCAGAACCCACACCTGGTGAAACCTGGGAAGGAGGGACCCCCATGCACTGGGGCACTGCAGTGGGGCCAGAGCACTCACAGAAATGCTCCCAGGGTTTATCCTGCAAGGGGGAATGGGGCAGAGCAGGGTGGGCACATGACACCATGCTAGGGGTGTTCCAAAACACATGGGAAATAGAGACTGAACATCCTGCTTTTCTGAAAAAACTACTTTATCACAGCCAACACCTCTAAGGACTGCAAGTTCTGGGCAATAAGAGCATGAGAGTGTGGAAGGAAAGTCAATACTGGGACTGCCCAAAAACTGCTTAAAGGGAGCTGGGTTTGGAATCATGACTGAGAAACTGTGCGACTAAGGTGCTCAGAGTGCTCCATTTCACCCACCTGAACTTCCTGCTCTGAGGGTCTGGACACCAGGTGGGAGCATCATTACCCATCTGGGGGCCCACATGTCCTGGCTTCCTTTCAGCAATGTGAATCTTACAGTGCCACTGTCCTCTCCCACACCATGCACCAAGACTTACTTGATACTCCACTCTGGAGAGAAGAGACAAGGTCAAGTTTCTAACCAAAAGAAAAATTCACTGTACACCCAGCCCCTGTTTCAGAGCACAACCCTGGAGGAGGAACATGGCACCTGAAGCCCCTGTGGGCAGTGCTGGCTCAGCAGCCTGGATGAGCTGGCTGGTCACAGGACACCTGTCCCTGTGCTCAGAAACAGCCTCACTGGACCCTCTCTGTGTTCAGTGATTTTAAGGCCGGCACCATCAAAGAGAGCAGGACACTGTGCCAGGACTGTCGGGCAGCACCGTGCTGTACCTGGCACTCGGGGTTAGCTGTGCTCTGATTCATCAACGCCACCTAAGGAACAGGCTGAAGAACAGCTAACAACAGGCAGGCATTCCCTGTCCTGGATCCCTTGGGGTTGGTGTGGGAGCAGGGGTACGCACCAGGACAAGCACGTGGCTCCCTTGTGGATGTCCAGCCTGGCCTCGCAGCTGGAGTGGACCTTGCTGTCCGTGGTCAGGCTGCTCGAGGACAGACACAAGAACAGCCCAAAACTCGCAGTGGAGGATGTTGTGGCCAGCAGGGCAAGCACCTGCAGCTGTAGAATGTGACCAAAGGGAACAGCTCTCCCTTTGCAGCCCCTGTGCACCTGCAAACTGGCAAACTGGAGTCACTGGCACTGCTCATCACAATCTGGCTTCCCCAAAGAAAGAAATTAAATATTTACACAGCAGAGGTGTTCAATATTTTCCAGACAAACAAAATCACGTCTTAAATCCACATCTTACAAGTGTTAAGAAATAATTACAAATTGCCTTTGCAGAGCTCACTTCGACAAACAACAGAGATCAGAAGGTAATTAAATTACACCTCCTTTTATTTGCCCACTGCAGACAGGTGCTTCATTCAGTCTCTCAGCTACACGTGGAGCCCAGTGGATGTGACCACAGCCCATCTCCATTGGGCACACTCAGCTGCCTGCAGAGACCACGGCCATGTCCATACACTGACCCTGGCCTGGGCTGTGCAAGGACCCCAGCTCTGGCCAGCTCTGCTGTGCTCCCATTCAGACTGCGCTGAGCCCATGGCTCACAGTCAGTAATTACTGCTGGTAAATACTCCTGCTTCCTACTCCAGCTGGTAATTCCTACCTGAGCAAATTGCCACTGAGAGCTGGGCAGGGAATGCTTCCCTTCCTCCCCACCTCCAAAACTTCTATCTACAGTCATTTAGAGTCAAGGAATGAAAAATGGGCCCAAACCCTGGGCTGCCCCAGCCTTTGGGGATGGTCCTACTCTGGGCAGGTGGCTGGAGAGGAACCTCCGAGCCCCACAGCACTGCCAGCACTGGGGCTTTTGGCAGTGATGGTACCCAGCCCTCACCACCACCATCCTGCCTGGCACAGGCAGAGTTGAGAGCTGGGGGAAACTGTAGGGTGAGATGATGCTGAGGGAAAACCTCAGCTCAGTGTCCAGCATGTGTCCCAGCCAAAACCCCCTCAACTCAGCTGATCTCTGACTGAAGCAGGCACCAACCAGGACTGGCCATGGTGAGAGGCATGGCCAGGGGTCAATACTGCAGCCCCTCAATCTCTGCAGCTGTGCTTTTACAGGCTCAAGTGGGCCTGACTAGGTGACCCCAATCTGTCCCCATATTAATACTTCCACTTGTGATTACACCGTTGTGTGCAGAAAGCAAGCAGCTGCCAGCAACCTGCCTTTCCTCTGGCCTGGTCAACCACAGGAAAGGAGCTGGTGAAGCAGCAGGGAGAGGGAAGAGCAGCACAGCACTTTGCTGTCCTGTATGCAGTGCCCAGCATGGGTCAGGTCCCTAAAGGTGTTTCCTCCCAGTTTCACCTATCCTCATGAGTAAATGAATGCTCTCCCTTTGCAGCCTGGAAAGGCACTGTCAGATGATACAGCCCTGTGAAGAGCTGGCCAAAGGCTGGACTCCCTTGTCCTGCTGCAGCTCCTGCAGCAGTGCCTTGAGCTCCAGGTCCATGTGAGATGTGTGCAGCTGGCTGCTTTGTCACCTGCTGTCCCCAGCATCCCCCCTTGGGGTTCCACAGGACACCCTGGAGCACCAGAGCAGCAGGTGGGGCGGGCAGGCAGGGACAGGGACCGGCTGTGGGGCAGTGCTGGCCAGTGCTGGCCCCAGTGCCATGTGCCCCAGCCTGCCCTGCCCCATCACCTCCACCTCTGCAGCACCTCACCCTGCTCCTCCTGTGCCAGTCACAGCGGCCAGTGGTGGCCATGGCTACAGCCCCTCCACCACAGGAACAAGGATAGGTGCCTGGAGGACTCCAGGTCCTGCATGCTCCTGGTTTTGGAGGCCAGGCAGTGCTGCGAGAAGGCCTCTCTCAAGGACCACAGCCCCATGCTGGGCTGGTTGGGCCAGTCTGTGCTTCAGGCAGCCCAGACACAGTTTGTGCCAGCCCTGCAGCTGCAGCAGCCCAGGCTGGGCAGGCAGAGATGACACAGGAGCTACCAGGGCTCCACCAGCAAGACACCAACCTCCATTGGCACCTCTGGAGGTGAGGAAAAGGTCACAGAATCGCAGAACCACTGAGATGGGACAAGACCTCTGAGGTCATCAAGTCCAACCTTTGACCAAGCATCACCTCATCAACAAGAACACAGCACAAAATGCCACATCCAGTCTCTCCTTACTTCCAGGAATAGTAACTCCAGCACTGCTGTGGGCAGCCCATTCCAGTATCTAATCACCCTGAGACAAAAATCTTCCTGATGTCCAACCTGAACCTCCCCTAACACAGCTTGAGACTATGTCCTCTCATCAGTGGTTGTCCAGCCAGCACACGAAGTGCAAAGCTTGACCAGGGAAGGACCCCATGGTGACAGGGATATGCAAATCCATGCAGGACATGCCTGTCCAGGGCACAGCTGTTCAGACGCATGGGGCCTAGCCACTGTCACCTCTAGCCCCCTCATGCTTATGGGCCAGCAAGACCACATGAGCTGTTCTGGGCTTTCCACTTTCTCAGGGCAGTCAGAATTACATCGTTTAATCAGGGGCTTTTGGACAAAAAAAGCACCTCTGTGTGCCATAGCCTGCGGGTCCTGCTAAGGACACGGGTCTCGCTGGGAAAGGTGTGACCCATTTGTGACCCTGCAGCCAGGAGAGGGATCAAGCAGAAGCATCCACGGCCAACCCCTCACTCACCAAGCCGAGCGCAGACGCGCCGGCCCAGCTCTGCCAGGGACAAGGTTTCGTGGCGGCGTTCCTCACCATCACTGCGCCACTGCCCCGGCCCGGCACCCCCAGCTCGGGCGCCGGGAGAGGGAACGCGGGCAGAGCTGGGGGAGACGCGGAGCGCCCCCGCCCGCCTCAGCCCTGACCGCGCCGGCCGCGCCTCCGCCGCCCGCAGGGCCCGTGGGGCAAAGGGTGACGAGGCGCTGAACTGCCCGGCCTCGTGCTGCGATGAGCACCAAAATAAAAACGAGCCGTTACGATTTGCTACCGAACTACAACAAAACTAACTCAGCTCCGGGAGAGGAGAGAGACTCCGCCGGAGCCTTCCGTCCACTGGGAGAGGCAGTGCGGACACGGCGGATCCGCCTCTCCCGGGGAGCCGCGCGGATCGAGCTCCCCGGGGCCAAGGGACCGGGGCGGGTCCGACCGGGGCGGGCCCGACCGGGCAGCACCTGCGGCCGCAGGAGGGACAAGGAGCTCGGCCCGGCCCTCGCGGAGCGGACGGACCCGGCCCGGGCCAGCCCTGCCCCCACGCCCTTTGCGGCCGCTCGCCTCTGCCCCGCCCCGAGGGCGTGGCTAGACGGGCACCGCCGTCTGATTGGCGGACGGGCAAGGAGGCGTGGTCTATGTCACGTGGACAGTCGACGCCGCCGGGTCCCCGCATCCTCCGCCGGCCCCGCCCCGTCCGGTGGCGTGGTGGCGTCCCGGCGGCGCGGTGACGTCAGAGAGCGGCGCGAGGCCGCGCCGGGCCGGGCGCTTGAGGCGCCGCGATCCCGCTCGCGGTGTGCTCCCGCTCCGCTCCCGGCACGCTCCTGCCATGGCAGCACCGCCCGCAGGTGCGTCCCGCCCGCCCGCCGCCGCCTCCGTCGCTGCCGCGGCCGCGCAGGCGCCGGGGGAGCAGCAGGTCGCGGTTCCCTGGGCCCGGCCGGGCCGCAGCCGCCGCCGCCGGACTGACCTTGGGCCCCGATGCCGGGGCTGGAATCCCACCGGGAAGCGCGGGGTGTGCCGGTGTGGGCACTGCGGGGCACGGCACGGTGTCATGAGGGATCGGGGGTTGCCGGGGAGCGGGCGGGGCCCCGGCGTGTGCGCGGGAAGTGCGGAGCTTTGGCTCCCGCGGCCGAGAGCGGGGAGGGCCCCGCCCGGAGCCTTTCGGGACGCTCCTGGACCAGGAGCGCGAGGGCTTCCCCAGGGGATGGAGACGCTGCTCACATCAAAGGCAGCGGGAGCTTCGGAGAATAGGCGGCTTTCACGTTCTTTCCTCCGTCCTTTCTCTTCCTTCTCTCCCTTTCTCTCCCTCCCCATTTTCTTCCCTCCCTTTTCTCCTCCGTATTTCTCCCCGCTTCTTTCTCTGTCGCGCATCTTCTACTTTTCCTTCCTCCTTTCTTTTTTCATCCTGGTTTTGGTAGCTCCTCTTGCCAGGTAAGTCTCTTGTCCCCAAACACCCCTGAAAATCCTGGGAATCTCACGTGTGTTGCTGGTGCTGGGGAGGGTTTGAAGTTCATGAACTCAGATGGCTGTCATGGACCTTTCTCAGACTGAGCAGTAATTGAGGGTGGGATTTGAGCACTTGTAGAAACATATTTTCATAACTGCTAAATAAATTATCCCATTCTTCTGCCAAACAGGGTTTGCCAGATAAAGGTCCCTGCAGTACTCCTCCAGACTGTCTGGTTAAGCTGCCTCTATCCACATGTCCTTCAGGACCCCAGGCTTGCTGAATTCAACTTGTGAAACTTCTCAGCAGAACGTGGATGTCGAGCATGGGGGCTGATGCAGAAGAGGCTGCATGGCACTGAACTGGGACTTGTAAAGAATTTCTCCACTGTGTCAGTGAAATCACACCTGTGTGACACCTGTGCACCCGTTGCGGATGGTGGTGCTCAGTTGGTGGCTGAGTTGAACCACAGCAAAGTGTTATCTTGTGTTTTGTGCCACAGGGAGAGGCAGATTGTAAGGACAGGTTTTGTAATGCTGCTGCATGTATTTGATTTAGTTCTGTTTTTTTAATACGTTTTTTCGCAGCCTCTCTGTTGTTCATACAGTGTGTTATTAGCGTGAGGGTCAACCTTTCACTGTTGGAATTTGTGATTCCAGGGGAATTTATTTCTGTTTTAGTTTGAAAGGCCACAGAAGAAAGAACCACAGAACTGTGGCTTTTTGTGGTCACCTAGACTTGAGCAGAAATGGCACAACATCCATCAGATCTGCCTTTTTGTTGCTTTTCCTCTTCAACCTCTATGGGCTTGTTTTACCAGGATGTTAGAGTGATGCAGTAGGTGGGCAGAGCTGTGGGGTCAGCTGTCTCACCTGGGTTGTTTCTGGCACAGGGAGGAGGCGCCGGGCCGTGCTGCGCAGGAGTGCCGACACAATGGGTCTGGGCAGCGCTGCCACGGCCGTCCCCGAGGCGTCTGTGCGCCGGGACACCTCGGGCAAGCACTACCTGTGCGGGCTGTGCGCCGCCTTCACCAACATCGTGGTGACCTTCCCCATCCAGAAGGTGCTGTTCCGGCAGCAGCTGTACGGGCTGCGCACGTGGGACGCCGTGCGCCAGCTGCGCCGCGACGGGCTGCGCACGCTCTACCGCGGCATCCTGCCCCCGCTGGTGCAGAAAACCACCACGCTGGCCCTCATGTTCGGCCTCTACGAGGATTTCTCGGCGCTGCTGCTCAGCCACGCCCGCGCCCCAGAGCTCCTGACGCGCAGCGCCGCCGCCGCGCTGGCCGGCACCACCGAGGCCGTGCTCACGCCCTTTGAGCGCGTTCAGACGCTGCTCCAGGACTACAAACACCATGACAAGTTCACAAACACTTACCAGGCTTTCAAGGTGCTGAAAGCCTACGGGTTACGGGAGTATTATCGGGGATTGGTGCCTATTCTGCTCCGAAATGGGCCCAGTAACGTGCTCTTCTTCGGTCTGCGGGGGCCCATCAAGCAGTGTCTGCCTGAAGCCACCTCGTACAGCTCTCACATGGTCAACGACTTCATCTGCGGAGGGCTGCTGGGTGCCGTGCTGGGCATCTTGTTCTTCCCTGTGAATGTCGTAAAAACTCGCATGCAAGCTCAGATTGGTGGCGAATTTCAGTCCTTCTCCAAAGTGTTAGCGAAGATCTGGCTGGAACGGGACAGGAAAGTGGTCCACCTCTTCAGAGGAGCCCACCTGAACTACCACCGCTCTGTGCTGTCCTGGGGGATCATCAATGCAACCTACGAGTTCCTGCTGAAGCTGCTGTGACCCCATCCTGCTCGTGGGGTGTCAGCACTCAGTGTCCTCAGTCCCAGGGAACAGTGCCTGTGCATGTGACAGGTAATTCCTCCCAGCCTTTGGTATTTATGGGGTGAATGGTGATGCATTTAAACCTTGGTGCAATTATGATGAACTTTTTAAACTATTCCTTTGCTGGCAGATGAGTTTGCCCATAACAGAGCTGCTAGACAAATACAAGGTGTAAAAGAGAAAAGTAGTCTGTATCACTCCCAAAATTCCCTAATGCTCTGTGATGGGATGCACTTCTCTGCCCATGTTTAGAACATGAGAATCAAGGAGAGGCTGAAGAAAACAATTCCATTGCCTGATCATCTTCCAAGTCTCGATTTTGGAACTGCATTTTCAGATGTTTTGGGGTCCTCATTGTATAAAGCTCAAAGGAGAGATTGAGAAGGGGATGACTGAAGTGCAGAGCTCCCAGCTGCACCTCAGCCTGCTGCAGCCACCACAAGGTGTGGCCTGTGGTAACCATGTCCTCCAGCCGTGGCACTGAACGTGTGACCTCAGCCTAGGCTGGATCTCTGTGTTTGTGTGTGTGTGTGTTTGTACGTGTGCCTTCCTGTGAAAAGGGAAAAGTGGAAGGAATGGGATAGCAAACTCACTAAAGCTTTAAAGTGTCCTTCCTTGTTAAAAAAACAGTCTTTGTTCTGCTTTGCGTGAGAACTCTTTTTTTTTTTTAATTGCTGCTTTTTCTGTTGCCTCCAGCTACAGGATCAGGGAGTTGTCCCTGTCTGTAATGCTCATGGGACACTCCAGCTCCTGCAGCTGCTCAAGCACTTCACACGGCTTCTTGCACTGCCGTGTCCTGTCTTTTCTCAGTTCTCTCTGTGGAATTACGAATCACAATGTGTTTTTACCTGAAACTCGGGTTTTGCCTGCTTGGTGTGTGCTGTTAATGGTTCTGCATGACAGAGTGGCACAGGCAAGGTGAGATTCCTGGGTTACCTGCTTCAGTGGAGGTCCGTAGGTATAGAGGAGATGAAAAGCCAAAGATGACCTTGGAAGCAGGGAGGCAGGAAAAGTGGAGTGCCTGGAGATGTTTCAGGACTTTGGTAGGCAAACATTGAAAAGGACTGATAAAAATCTGTATCTTACAGACATGAAAGTTGAGAGAGAGGACTTCAGGCTTGAGATACAGGGACAGAAGAGCAAGCACAACCCTGAGCTAGGTGAGGGTCCCAACAAAAAGTGTTTGAGTCTCCCTGAGGGCTTCCTCTTTAATTAAACTATCCATTCATATATAAACCAAAACACTATGGATGATGGGAGCAGCAGAGCTTTCAGAAACTGCTTTGAATTTAGTCTTAAGTCTTGGAGGGGCTGTTGCTTTTCTGAATTTGAGTTTTCCTTTTGCTGAAACTGTCTTCCAAAATTGATCCTAATCAGTGTGTTGTAATCATACAGTCCTGAGCTTCACACACGGCAATGGGTGGGCACAAGCGCAAGTTCCTGTATCCCAGTGGTGATTATCTGCATCTAAATAAAATGTTTACTGGATGTTTGTTATTTGCAGAATCTGATTTTTACCGGTGTACCTTTTTTTGTAATCACTCCTTGATGGAATAAAAAAATCTGCATCCTGTTTCTCTGTGGAAGGTGTCCAGTCATGTCAGAGAAGCCAGAGTGTCAAGGGTGAGAGTTTGGCACAAGCCCAGAGCTGGTCAGCACCCAGCTACTTCAGCAGAAATGTAATAGTGGAGTCCTGGGTCTGAGGTTCAGAGCCAGTTTTGACTCTTCGTATGTCACGTTCAGAAAAATTTCATGTAAAAGCACTACCGTGACACACACACTTGAGAATGGCAGTATCTAAGCACTAGGAGGCGTTTTTCCTCTTAATTTTAGGGGGCAGGCAAGAGCCAGCGAGGAGTGGTTCACTTTAACATAAATAGAATACATTTCAATTCAGTGAATTATTAAATGTTTATTATGCAAGCAAGAGAAACTGTCCACAAATATTAAGTTACTGTACGGCTGTAAGTACAATACTTCCAAAGCAGTTCTGATACTTCATATACGGTATTAAAAGGCTACAGTTTTTACTATGAAATCTCAGGTATTTCAAAATACTCTACATGCACAATTTGTTTCTGTATTAAAAACCTTATACTTAACTGAGGATATTCAGTGCTTCAGAAAATGCACCTTTGACTAAGATCAGCCAGTGAGAAGTTTCTGCTTCCTGCAGGTCCAAATCATGATGGGTCGTTGACTTCTTCCTTTCTCTCCAACTTGTTAGAATCTTGAAAACTAAATTTTTAAAAGCTTTCATTTGGCAAGTGTACTTTTTTTTCTAGGAGTTTATATGTCCTAGAGCAACAGACCCAGGTATTACAATGTCAGAACCTTCTCCACGTCAGTGCTACCCAAATAAAAATCACAACACGAAAACAAACCCCACTAAATTAACCGAGACCCCCTCCCCCCCCCCCACCAAAACCTGATGTTTACATTCTAATTCTGGTAGTAGGCATCGAGCTGTCCTTACCCCAAGACTCCAAGAGTGCAAACAATCGTGTGTGTGTCTGTCGGTACCGCTGTGCTTTTCCTCTATCCCCATGGTGTGGCGGTGCCGCTGCTGCCCGCACCGCCCCTGTGTGCCCCGGGGACAGCAGCCCCGTGCGGTGCCGGCCGTGCCACTCCCGGGCGCACGGGAACCGCTGCCCCCCGGCGCGGTCACTCCCACAGCACACACGGGCCGGCACAGAAGGAGAACCAGCCCCGACACCGCTCTGGCTCCTGCGGCCAGCGCCGGCCGTGACCTCCCCGCGGGGATCCGTGGCTGCCGGGCAGCGCCGCAGCTGGACATTCTCTCACGGGGAGCTCAGAGTATGAAACCACCAACAACGCACTGCATGCTCTACAGAAGAGCTCCGGCCCCGCGAGGAACGCTGTGGAATTAATCCAGTGCTGCAACACCAGTTCACAGACACCCCGGGTGTGAGGCACCCCCTCCGTCTGTCAGCGCAGTCCTTCATCTGCCTTGGAAATGTTTCCTTACACTTGTTTCACAGTTTTATAAACTTCTCGAGGTTGAGCATTCAACTTTTGAAACACAACTAGAAGATAATTTTTTTTTGTTTTGACTACCTAGAAATAACCCAAAGCTCACCAACACGTAAGTTCATTGTTTCAGTAATGTTACTGAGAGGGAACTGAAAACACTTGCACCACCATGATTGTGAGGCATGTCAACTGTAAGCCACTGTGAAGTGAACTTCACAGGTAAAAACATGGTAAAAGCCTGCATGGAAAACTTCCAAGTGTTGTTGAAAAGGACTAATCAATCGAATGACCAAAATCTAAGATTACCTACTTACTCTAATTCAAACTTATTACAAATGTCATCAGAAAAACTAAGTAACATTTCTACAGCATACATGTACAGATTCTGTCATTCTATGCATCTGCTGGACACGCTACAAAAGCATCAAGGTGACCAAACCCCTCCACCATGTGAGCTGTGGGTCCTGGAGCCAGGCAGGGCCCATCAGCCAACCACAGGTGCTATCAAGGAGTGGTGACACATTTGTCACTTTGGGGTAACGGTCCTTTATACAGAAAGGTGAGTGTCCAAAGCTCAGCACAATACTGGTGTAAAACACAGCGTATCATGAGGTAGAATTAAAAAGGTAACACTCAGTGCATATTCACAGGCATAGCGTTACAGTCACTAGGGATCCACCAGTCTGAGGAGGTTCTGACAGGAAAAGCAAAAACAGCCTTGGAAACAGACACCCAAGAACCGCTTAGGTCCTGAAGGTGCTCCTTCACCTCCAAAACAAACACTATGCAAGCCCGTGAGAACTTCTAAGATTCTCTCAAGTGTCCCTGTAGTCCCTTCCATGATGTGTAACAAAACACTAAGTAAGTGAGAAAACAGCAGCCTGGCAGTGGGACAGCAAATGTCTGGGGAAAAGCTGCTGTAGGTCCAGGCAGGACCTGTTTTTTTTCCCCCCAAACAGCTCGGCCCATCACAAACTCCTTATAGCTCTGCACAAAAATCTTGTATCCCATGCATGTCCCCAAGTTTCCTGCACGCTTCACTCACAGGGCATTGAACCACAGCCAAGGTAAGTGCCCTGAGCTGCTTTAACAACTCAGTAGACCCACCTTCCCCATGTTGCAGGCTCAGGCCAGCAGAAGGGATGTTTGCCCTCAGATTACCAAACACAGAAAATTGAAGGCTTCATATTAGTAAAGAAATGCTCCAGAACAGGAAACTTGGGATTTTTTTCTCTCATAATGCAGAGGAAGCTCAAGTTTCAATGATTTCTGCACCAACACCAGGGTATACTACCCACATAAATACAAAGCTACAGGAGGGTCCTCAGGCTTACCTTTCCAGCTCTCTCACGTCCATAAATGTTGTCTTTATCCCCAAATACATTTTGCAAAAGGCTTTGTAAGAGTCAGCTTTGAACAAGTGTGCTCCGTTGAGCCAGACAGAGTGAACCTGAACACCAGCAGGTGACAGTCTTTTCAGGTAAAGTTCCCTGCTGAACTGAGTGTGTGACTGGTCTGCAAAACTTTAGTGGAACACTAAAACCACCCCCATCTTGGAATATGTAAGTGATGAGAATATTATAAACTGATATGGATACACAAGACTGAAATACCTGTGCATTTACAAGGTTAGCTCTATTAACTCGAGGGCTGAAATCTGGCATTCATACTTTGGGTGTGACCACTGAACCACAGAATCCCCTAAGCTGGAAGGGCCCCACAGGGTCATCAGTCCCACCCCTGTCCCTGCACAGACACCCCAACAATCCCCCCTGTGCATCCCTGGGAGCGGTGTCCAAACGCTCCTGGAGCTCTGGCAGCCTCAGGGCCGTGCCCTTTCCCTGGGGAGCCTGGGCAGTGCCCAGCACCCTCTGGGGGAAGGAGCTTTCCCTCATCTCCAGCCTGACCCTGCCCTGACACAGCTCCAGCTGTTCCCTGGGAGCTGTCCCTGTCACAGAAGTGAGGAGATATGTACCTGCGCTCCACTCCCCCACATGAGGATGTTCATGAGCACAAGATCTCATCTCAGATTCCTCCAAGCTGAACAAACCAAGTAATCTCAGCTGCTCCTCATATGGCTTCCCCTCCAGACCCCTTCCCAGAGTGAGCATTACAGTGTTTCATACCTGATGATAAATCTGGCTAGATACAGGTAGATCTCACTGTTGACAGGTTTGCTTTTAATCCCCTTCCAAACTGACAGCACATGTGAAGAAAGGCTCATTTGGCAATAACAGGGACACATCCAAATTAATTTCTCCCACAGCAAGAGTGCAGGAGAGCTGTGTGTGGAAAAATAGCCAGGTGAGAAATACCCAAACATGAGCAGAGAGCCACCATGATTCAGATGTGGAATGATGTGGAAAGCCCCCTGAAACAGAAACCTGGCAGAGGAGAGGCCAGAGCTGCCCTGCTGCACAAACCCAGAGAGATCCTCTGGGTCAGGGTCTTCCTTAGTGCTGAGCGGCGGGCTCGAGGGGAGCCTGCCTGTGCAGGGGGTGGGCCTGGGTAACCTCCAGTGGTCCCTACCAGCCTAAGCCACACTGTGACTCGTTTTCCTAGCCAATGACAACCATATTAACATAGAAATGAAAGCAAAATTCCTTTTTCTTTTTTTTCCTTTTTTTTTTTTTTTTTTTTTTTTGGAGAGAGTAACTAACCGTGTTGCTTACGTAGACAAGGAGCCCATTATCTACTGATCACCACAGAGTTGCTTCAGTGACAGAAGAGGAAGCAGAGGTGAGGCAGTCCAGCTCCTCTGGGACAGGAGGTACCTGGCACCCTGCCCCTCTGCGATGTTCCAAACAGCCCACTGGAGTTGTGCTGAAGGAAACAATCAAGTATCAGGGTAAAAACACAGCAGGACAGCAGCCCGATGGCACAGATCAGCAGGAGCAGAGGTCTGCTGGTGGGGCCGGGACATGGCGTGGGGCTGTGGGCTCATGGATGCAGGCTCAAGATCTGCATGGTGCTGGTCTGAAAAATCCTTCCACTGTCATGCCCCAAGATCACAGTAACCATGAGCTCCTCTGGATTGAGAGATTTTGGAGAGAGCACACTTCCACTCAGCTGAAGTAAAACCCACAAATGTCCACCCACAGGTGCCGCTGCCGTGCCTAGAACTTTGGCTGGTAGAGAGAGACGCGTCCGCTAAGGCACCCCGAGGCGATCTGACAGTGCGTGGGGGAGAACTTGGTGGTGAGCACCACGTCGTTGTGGGAGTAGAGCGAGCGGATCTCGCGCAGGGGGCTGGCCTCCCGCGGCAGGCAGTCCACCAGCTCGCTGCAGTGCGCATCGAAGCCCAGCAGGCGGATGCCGAAGCCGTGCGGGGACGAGATCATGCGGCCGTCGGGGCTGAAGCAGAGCTCCTTGATGTAGCCCCGGCCCACGTTGGCCTCCTCGATGCAGTGTGTCAGGCGCAGGGAGCAGCGCGGGGACACGGGGCGCACCGGGGCTCCTTCCTGGAATTCATAGACACAAGTCCACTAAAGGGAGAGGCAGAGAGAGGGACACTGAAAGAGAAGTAAAGCACTGCAAACACACATTCCCTCCCCCTGCACCTCAACAGGTAAGCAGCTCATATGAACAGGTAATGGCACGGGAGGGTAGATCAGCTCCTGCTGATCTGCTCTTCAATGAGCACACAGAGCAGGCCACTACCTCAGCATCTCCCTCCCTGTGAACTATCTAAGGAAAGCAGCTGCCCAGCATTAAAGCTGCTATTTTAATTAAATGGGTGCTAGATATAATCTTTCCAATCTAGGCTTCATCTGCAGAGAGCAAAGCCTAATCCTTTGGCAATGCACCTACTCTAATTTAGTAAATATTTAGATTAAATCTATAAAGTCAAATTCAGCTTACTATAAGTCAGAGCAGATCACTGGTATTTTATGCCTTTGACTTCAAAAGGAATGTAATCTTGAAACAAACCGGTAACAGACTTTTGAAGGACGGTTATTAACAACTCCATAGCCAGATTGTTATTTGTGAGACACATTAAGGATCCCTGTCATCTCATTATTTAATCTCAAAACAAATGTTAAAAAGATCAATGACAAAGTTTATATTGTGTTGATTCCACTTCAGCCCCAAGACAAGCATTCCTAGCTCTGTTACATACATCCTTCTGAAATAACCAGAAGAGAAAAAATACCAGTGAATATTAATAAAACAGAGTAAGGCAGACTCCAGGACTAAAAGAAATTATAACTCAGTCAATCATCAGTATTGACACAATGTAATGTTTTGCATGTTACAAAAATTCTGTGTTGTATAGCAGTTTGATTGTTACAGAGTTAGTATTAAAATTCATAACCAATCTGCTAAGCTCTCATTCAGTCCTCTACACCTGTGTAAAGGGCTACCATTACAGAGCGGCTTTCTTCAACAACAAAAAAATCCCAAACAAATACACAGAGACAAAAAGAATCCCACCGAAACCAAATGAACTTCAATTTACATCAGCAATCACAGTAACTAAACCTTTTATTATGGGACAAGTACTACTGCCTATTGTTGATCATGTTGGAGGAGCAGAATCTGCAGCTTTTAGCTGATCTTACAACCTCCTGCATCAAGGAAAAGGCTTAAAGCAGGTTCTACTAGGAAGAATCTTTTTCATCAAAAAAAGAAAAAAATATATACGTGTGACTGCACATATTTTAAAGAAGAACACGAGTTAATGTGTTACCTCCTGGTCATCTGTGTTGCTGGAGCACCGCAGCAGCGTGGCCCACCCCTTGGGGTGCAGCTGCAGCGAGGTGATGCAGTTCCCACGGTCTCTTTCTCCAGGAACCTCTGGTGTTAACACCTCAAGGCTATTTCTAGGTGATCCCCCTGCAAGAGGAATTAACTGTGAGTCTCAGTGAAATCCACACATTGACCTTCACCTCTCTCACCGGTCCTGCCGCTGACGTGAGGTCACACCTGTGGCAGCTGCACATGGCTGCCAGGACAGACTGCACCATCAGGACAGGGAAACTCAAAGGGTTACAGAAACCCTGAGTCAACACCCATGGGCTCAGTCCTCACTTCAAACAGCTTCTTTTTTTGAAATTTGAGTGCCAACACCTGCACTGAACCAGCCCACACTGACAGCTACATTACCCTTCCACACTTATGCTCTTCATTAGCATTACAGCAAAATCTAAAAAGAGTGAGGTCTTTATAAGAATTGCTGATTCTCAAACTTGTATGATGTGCTTCCCAAATTCCTTCCAACCTTGCTCAGCTTCCAGATTTTCTCCCTTCTTCCCCTCACCCCCATGTAAATCACTCCCTGGCATCCAGGCAAACACCCTCTCAGCAGTATGCTTCAGCACCTCACAACCATGAGTAGCTAAAAATTAACACTACGTTTCTTTGAAATTGCAAGGGGTGCACAAAGTATTCACCCATTAGCAAAGTTCACGCTGATTCTCTGGATTTTTTCCTTAAAGATCATTCACACAAACTTTGTTCAAGGAAAAACACAAGGAAAAGGAAGCACTTCTATGTAACAATAACATTGACGAAAAATACAGATCCTGTTACTTTTACCAGATATCTCAGACATAAAACCAGGATCTGATTACATCCCCAGGCTTTGGTGTGCAATAAGACTTTATTGGCTTAACAGAAGTCTCAGCAACATCATTTTTCAAAAACCACGGGACAAAAAAACCAGTTTTTCCCTATTGTACGCTGGCCTCTTTTGGATACAGTAAATCAAAGTCCAGGATTTCTTTTTATTTATCTTTTTAGTGATCTTTTCCTACCTTCTCGCTGAGAGGGCCGTGACAAGGTTTTCTCAGAGAGTGGCCCTGAGTTGTTCTGGTGACAGGGTGAACCCACAGCTCGAGGGCCAGAGGAGCCTGACGACGTTATGTCTGCAAACAGCACCAGACAGATGAGCCCACAGGTACCCCAGCACACGTGGGCTGCTGGCCAAGAGCACCCCACAAAACACCCCAGCACAGGACCTGCCACAGACCGCCTCACCAGAATTCACCTGAGCTCGACGTCGTCCTCCTGGCTCTTAAAATTGGGTAGCTGCCAACCTCTAAAGATTTGTTTAGGTCAAGGTCATGCAAAATCAGAAGATAACCCGAGGAGGTGGAGATCAGCATTTTGGAACAGTCTGGCGTCAGCCTCATTCGCATCAGAAAACGGGTGTGAAAAAACTTCTTGTGGGGACATCCATCCTCTGTGCACCTGGACAGCAAGACAAGAACAGGACGGGGTTGTGGTCAGCTTCAGCTCAGGGACCTGATTGTGTCCACAAGGCTTCAGGATGTGCCCAGCATCACTCACTTTGTTCACCCCAAAACCTTTTTTTTTTGAGCGTTGTCTTTATCCTATCTTTGAATGGAATGTGTGAAGTTACATATTCCTACAACAATGACAGAATCTTCTTTGGAAGGAAGAACTATGTTTTGACACATCAACAAGAGAACAACGAAGCACTAGACTGGAAGAGACCTTTGAAGATCCTGAAGGTCTCTTCCAACCTAGTAATTCTCTGAATATGGACATCATCATCCAATCCATGCCCTAACACACCAGCCAGGCAGAGGAGAAGCTCCTTTCTAGCCATTTACTGTTATCACAGAGGTGATGCAATCTGTTGGTAAGGGCTATAAGCTACTCCCAGTGTTTCAGAACACACTGCAGCCCCACTCAGGGAGGCAGGCTTTGCATCTTGTGCAGAGGGCCTGGTGTACCTGTCCTGGTGTGCTGCAGAAAGGCCATGCGGCGAGCACAGCCACGTACCTGTTGGTGTCCCAGATGATCACGTTTCCATCAAAGCCTGAGGTCACCAGTAACCTCGTGTTGGTGTCGTACTCGATGTTCTTGACCCAGCTGGTGTGGCCATGCAGAGTGCACACTTTGGTGTTGAGCTTCCTCAGGTCCCAGAGCGCGATGGTTGTGTCATCGGAGCATGTAGCGAACAGTCGGTTATCCAGGAACCTGGGGCAGGAGGGAAACACTGCGCTGCTTGGGGCTGTCTGCACAGCAGATGGGCTGCAGCAGGAGTGTAAGCTAACACAGAGATAACAGAGCAGCCACAAGCAAAACCCCTCAAAATTTAATGCAGAATATGTGCTGGTGAAAGGTCCACTAAAAGCAGAACTGTTGGGATACAAACCAGCAGTGGCTCTGCAGCGGCAAACAAGTGAACACAGAGGCACAGAAGAAATTTGGTTTGGTTTGGGGGTTTTCTAAGGGATTTTTGTGTTAATGAATTGTGTGCAAATCACACAAGAGCCAAACCACCAGAGAAGCACATGCTCAGACAGAACCCCCACAGTCAGTATGCTCCCTCTCTGGACAGCACTCAGCTTGCTGGGGCTAGGAAATAAACAGAATAAATGGGAGTCTAGAGTTTACCGTAGCAAATGCAAGGCTTCTTAAAAACACCAAGTGAGGATGAGACCTTGTTTGAGAGCACACCAACACAAGTTATTTGGTTCAGTGAGAAAATGAATGGACGAAATCACTGAGCTTGCACTACACAGATCAAAGTTGAGCACCACTGGAATTCAGGCATGCCTTTATTTTCAGAAGGACAAGGCATCCTGGTTTATGTTTGGAATTCTTTTGATGAAGGCACTCAATTAAGAAAAGCCCTACCTGAGGTAAAAGGAACAAGACGCTCATCCAAAAAACACACAAACAATCCTTTAAGCCTAGAGCTACACCACACAAAAACAGCAACAATTCTGAAAAATGAACAACAATCAACTACACCATGGGAAAAATCCCAAACTTTGCTAAACAGCAAGCAATTTTGATGCTTACTACAAGGAACTTCTGCAGTGCTACAGTGACTGAAATCTTGCTCATTAACCAGAACAACGTTCCAGGTAATGCTGTAGAAACTGTGTGCAGAACGAAGTTCAGTTCTTTTGTGTCAGACACATATTTTAAGCCAGCTTTCCTGACAGATGTCTAGCTGATATAAAACATAAGTCTTTTGTAAAAAGGACAACCAGATTGTGAAAAACATCAACTTACCTGATGAACATGGCACCCATATTTGGCTCTTCTGAGAGAAAACACTCAGAATTTTCTACAGTTTTCCTGGGGTTTTTTGTTTGGGTTTAATTCTTGATTGAAGTTTTTTGTTGTTGTGTAGTTGGTTGTTGTTTTGGGGTTTTGGCGTGGTTTTTTTTGCTTTGAGAATCTGAGTGAAGAGCAGCTGCAATATTGTTGGAAGATACCTTAAATTCACACCTCAAAACTTATTCCCAGAACCAGAACAGCTTAATACCCCTGAACTGAAAAGTTAAAATACTACATGATAAAAATAGTGATGGATTTAGACTCCTGCTCTTGCTATTTCCAGCTCCATCCCATAAAAGTGGCAGAGGATTTAAACTATAATGCCTAAGTATAGGCTGAGTTGTGTCAAAATGTCCCTCCTGACCTACCTGATGTTATTTACACAGTCTTCATGAGCTTCAGAGAGGGTCTTGATGTGCTTTGAAGATATTGGGTCAAAGAGCAGGACTTCAGTCTGTTCACAGGCGACGGTCAGCACTGACCTGCAGGAAGCAGAACAGAAAACTCCATGTTTGTGTTGGATTTTGCCTTCCAGCAGGTGCCTGTCATACCACAGATGCCCTGTGTCATCTGGGGCCTCTGCCCGCCTTCTGCCCACGCCTTCCAGGGGTTCTTCGACAGAAAAAGTAACACTGAATCAAAGGCTTATCTCCAATATCCCTTTGCCCTTTTAGTTTTTCTCACTAAACCCCTGCAAAATACAGATTTAGCAGCACCGGGGGGACCTTCGGCACAGCCGAAGCTGGGCACTCGTTAGCAGCATTGTCACCCCCGGACCCTCTCCTCCTGAAGAGGAAGAGTCCCTGCTCCACCCAGGTGAGGTGGGAGAAGCACAGGATGACACCTCACGCCAGGTACTTGCCCCAGTTACTTAAACCACAGCCCAGGGGTGCTGCTGATGTAGACAGCGATGACACTTGGTCACCAGAACGGACCCTGCGCCTGGGGATCCCCGAGCACACTTGGACAGTCACCCTCGGGCACACCGCTACCGGGAACTCCGGGCACACCTGGGCGAGAATCTCGAGCACACCTACCCGTCGGGCGAGTACTCGAGGTTGAAGACGGCGCCGTGCGTGCGAGTGCTGAGGGACACGGAGTCTGCGGGCTGGATGGCGGCGTACAGCCCGGTCATGGCGCCGAACGTGTCCCGCGCCGGGTCCACGGCGGCACCGCGGCCCAGGCAGCGCCCGCGCAGCCATGCGAAGAGCCCGCCGGGGGCGCCGGGCCCCGGGTCCGCCCGCCCACGCTGCGCGTTCCCGTGCGCGGCCTCCTGCCGGCCGCGCGCCTCCGCCCTGAGTTTTATGCGTAAGCGTAACGTGAAACCCACTTTCCTGTAAATTCTTCTTTCAGTTATAAACAGTTGTAAACCTCAAGGTCTTTCTGAGGCCCTTATTCCCACCTCTACAGGACCCTCCAGCTACTTTGGGTTTATAGCTTTTCCCTCCCTTGCGACTGGGGAGAGTGTGGATTGTCCGCATCAATCCCATTTTCTTCAGTTCTTGTTTCAGACAGAAGAGCTGCCGGAACTGATTCTCCATGCAGGCGATGAGGGCAAGGCTGAGCCACGGGCCCAGGACGCAAAAGGGCTGTGCGCTGCGGCCGCCCTGGCCCCAGCTCCCCGGAACAACTACCCACCCTTGTGCTGCCAGCCAGCACCTCTCCAGACTGAGTGGCAGCTCTCCAGCTCACCCAGAAAGCACACGTTGCCAGTTTCCTCTCTGCACAGTACTTTCCTGCACTCTAACAGCACCTGCAGCTGCTTTTAAGCTGACGTCTAGACAAAACACAGCATCAGTCAAAACAGCCTTTTAAATAAACCTTAACTACACAGTGCCTGCAAGCTTTACTGTAAATGAAGTAGCCCAAGGATTTCGGTTTGGATATAAAAATTGTCATGATTTTCATTCATTGGTCTAATATAAAAGGATAAATCTGCCAAGCCCCTCATAACTTTTCTAAGCAGACAACTCTTTACGCATCCTTGGGCTTATTCAGAGTGGTAACATCCCTGAAAAGGTTCTAGTTAAAATTTTGGCTTCAAATGCTTAAAATGTGAAACATCTTAACTGAAGTTATGAGGTCTTTATTCTTACAGCTGACATGTCTGAGTTCTGCATGCACCAGAAGCTGCCTTCTTCCTGAACTGTTCGCTTAATATGCCAAAGGGACAAAATGGATGTAGGATTTTACAGTTGTTTGACAACAGACTTCTCTGACCTGGAAACTTGGTTATTAAAATTTGATTTACTGATGGGATATTTCAGTAATTTAAGTCAGCACCTGAAGCACTCACCTGTTCAAGGCAATCACAGCCGTGAATAACAGGTTGCCAATGGTTTACAGAAAATAAAAGAAGGAAGAGGGACTCCTAGCTAACCAGGACAGTCTCCAAAAGACAACTGGGATTGAAAGGTTCCAATAAGACCTTTATTGCAACACTGAGTTGACAACATGTTTTTGTATTTAATAGAAAGTATTTGGTCTCTTGGTGGTGAAACGTGGTTTGTGCTGGCGACGCAGAACTCTGTGTGGCAGCGGGAACTTGATTTTAGAATCCTGCAAGAAAAATGTTTCTATGTCAATTGAGGTATCAGATGAACCACAGAAAATAGTTTGGAATAAATACCCAAGCTGTATTCAGTGATTAACTTATGCTTAGAAAAGTAATCCATCCACAAACTAAGACATACTTCACAGGACTTAAATTTAATTTGCAATTTTTTTTTTCCAAAGTAATGCCAGTCAGAGGCATGTTTTCTGCACCATAACATGTTACTTGCTTTACTGTGGCTTTCTTCCAAATACTCGTAGCAGTAGAAATCTTGATAATACACCATAATCATGAACATATGCACCCAAGGTTGGCTCCTGCCCTACTTCTGGCTGCAAAGCAAACCTGTACCACACAAGAGAGATCCCCTCTTCCAGTCCAACCTTAGTCCAGGACCCACTGGCCACTGTTGGCTCACTTACATGGAACTGCTTGACTGCCGGTCTGCGGCACTTGCTGGCAGCGATTTCCTCCACCTTCATGATCTGGATAGAGTGAGCACGGGCACGGTGGCGGGCTCCCATATCACGGTCTGGAACAACAGAACTCATTAAAAATACATTTTATGACATTTTCAGTTCAAGCATCTTACAGCCTTTTGCTCAGGAAATGTTCATAGTGCCATCTACAACGTTTAAAATTTCTGATCAGCTGTAATTAAAATCAGTTTCTACCATGTAAAGTGACGGCACAAACATCACAAAAACAGCAAGCAGCAGCAAATTCTTCCTTAAGTTTTAAGTAAGCTCCTCAACAGGAAGAGCCATCTTACTCTTCTAGTCCAACTTCAAGCACACATGGACACAAACAATATTACCTACTATAACAGACTAGTAAGAGACTACCTACTCTCCTGCAAGAGAAAAAAAAATTCCCATTTAGAATCAACACTGGAATATCATTACTGGAAGGACACATGAACTTCAGAACACTTTCCCTTCTGAAAGGAAGGTGCAAGTAAAAGTAGGACCTGAGGATATCTTTACTTTAATTGAAATTGACCAGCAATAGAACCAAGAATTGACATTCACCCCACATGATCAGGCTTTCTGAATAGAAGCAAGCACCTGTACTTGGCCTACCTGAAAATTCCACTAATCAGCAGTTCAAATCACTGGCTTCAAATCACATCCACTGCTAGTTACACAAGGTATGCCTGTTGAAGTATTAACGTGTTTCCCATGAAGACCTAACACACCTATTAAAAACTTACCTGTCTCAACTATTCTTGAACATAAAAGTACCAGTCATTGTACTGTACATGAAAAATAAAGTTCCTGGGTCTCTTAAGCCATCTTTTGGTATGTTCATTAACAGAGATTATAGCACATTAATGTAGAACCTTAAATTTCACTTTCAACAGCACTTCAGCTTTTGAAAGGCGACAAGATACATTTAATATTTGCACACATGACAAGAATATCATTATTAAGAACAATATTCTTTGGGTTTTTATGTGCAATCTGTAGTGCTCAAAACACTTGGAAGTCAAGTACCAACAGCATCAGCTATACAAATGGTCCATCCCTCAAGTACTTCACAAAACAGACTGAAATCAGGACAACCATTAATTCTCCCTGAAATGAGGCAATGAGATCCTGGAGTAACAAAGTGGTTTTTCTTCCTGTGATTATTTTTTTTTCCCTTTGCTCAATAAAGGACAAATGCCAGTATATGCCACATGATCTCTGAAATATTCTCTTCGCAAGACTTGGGAAGATATATTCAATTATCTTAAAACAGCACAGAGCAGGAAATACACAGCACCTGAAAAGTCATTAAATTCTCAGTCTGTATAGCAAAACTCATTACTGGAATTGTAGAAAGACACACCAAAAAGTAAGAAGAGAAACTGTTTAAAGAGAGATAAGTCAGACACCATGTGTATAAAAGATAAACATCTATGGAATATCTGGCAACCCCTTCCTTTAATTTTCCAGTGTTTCAGTTATTTTACTATGGATTAAGTCAGCATGCTTTATGCCTAGTTTGAGATTTAATCTTCTGCCTGTATACTGATCAAGTAGACTATTTTACACTTCAAACAGTGACATATACTTACAGCACTGAGTGACAGCACCTGCAGTAGTCAAATCTCTGTACTCCCTGTACATGTTGTGGGTTCCACTACGAGAATCATAGCGCAACCAAATACCAAAATTTTTTACCCGCAGAGGAGACTTCTCATACACCTGGAATTACATAAGAACATGGAAGTGGTTAGAGATTATGTACTATCACCATTTTCAAATTTTAAGAATAAATACTTTGAAGCTCTAATGAAACCACCGTTTTAAGTCTTACTGTTCAAAACCAACTCTCTGCTCTCCTACCAACAAAGCTGGACCTATGTCTTGGTAATTGAGAATAGAATGTTTCAGTAATTAAACGAAAAACGCAAGATTTCATCTCTAAAGAATATTCTTGAAGCTATCACGGTAGAAGAGCGCAAGCATACAAACACCCACTTTCCCAGGATTACGAATGTCTAGATGTCTCTTTTGCACTATAAACCAAGTCTAAGAATGAGACAGAAATTCTGAGCAACACGACTCATAATTTTGAGGCAGTCAGTTTACTGACAATTTACTTTACAAGACGTATACCACTACTTTCAAAAACCAAACTTGTCTCTCCTTTTCACAGCAACTGAAAAATTAATGGATTTCAACCTCGCAACCTGTAACTGCAATTCCTATAAAATCCTTAGACATACACCTGCTGGAATTCCATAAGAAATTCCCACGATTTTAGGTTTTTAATTCTTCACCTGGCCACAGTACACAATCTCTCCAGAAGACTTCTTCATCTTCTTCAGCTGAGAAACGAAGTACCAGAATCGGGACTTGGCGACGACATGGTTCGGAGCGAAGATCCTCATGCGGTACAGAGGAGGGGTCGTGCATTTCGGCGTGGGCAGGCAACGCCCGACCACCTTGTACTCCCGCAGCTAGAGCGACACGACAAACAGGCGGCCCTTAGTAGTGAGCCGCGAAGCCACCGCCGCGCCCGCCCCACGCCGAACCCGCTGCTCCTCAAAGGAACAACGCGACGAGAGGAGCTCAATCCAGAAGCAGAGAGAGATCCTTGCGCCGGGCGGGTCGATCTCGCCGCGGATTTCCTCGCGGTGCCGCTCGCCGATTCGGGCCCACACGCGGCGGGAGAAGCGCGGCCGCCATGTTGGCGGCTCGCCGCCTCACGGGCCAGGCGGCGCCGTTCGGGCACCCACGGGCCGCTCTCGAGCGCTACAACCCGCCACCGCCGCCCTTCCGACGGCCACCTCGGCCGCACTCCCAGCCCCGGCTGCGCCGGCCGGGCCCTGGCCCGTACTCACGGTGCCCGACGCCTTCATGACAGTGCTCCTCCACGGCCCGCAGGAAAGGAAAGGGACGGCCGCGTGCGCCGCAGCCTGACGTCAGTCACCCAGCCCCGCCCCCCGCGCGGAGATTGGCTGCGAGCAGAGCGCCATTGGAGCACGCGGCTGTCAGTCCCGCGCGTGGCCCTGGCTTCCGGGCTGGCGGCGCCGCGTGGCCCGGCTCTGCTCTGCAGGGAGCCCGACCCTCTGTTCCCATCACCGAGGCCGTGGACCTGCGTGGTCCCGATAGAAGGAGGTCTGCTGTGCGTGACTCCGTCTCCCGCCCGCCCTGCTGGCGTCGGCGCGAAGGACGTGGCAGGGAGGCTCCAGGCGGAGGCTCCGCCATCCCCTCAGGGCGGTAGCCGGGAGCGGAGGGCTATCGGGGGAACCTCTCGTTCGCCGTCCTCTGGGAGAGCGAAGCCACTGGTTACCGCCCCTGCGCATCGCCTCCACGCACTCAGTTCCACGGGATGCCTATCTTTTGGGGCGGGTCCCAGCGGGCTTACGTTCCCCTGTGCACCGTGAGCGGGCAGCGGCTCTGCTGGCAGGACAAGCAAGTTCCTCTCGAGCTTTGCGCGCCTCACGCTTTTCGAGAGCTGCGCTGCCGTAGCCACGGGAGTGGGTTTTGCCTTGAAAGATACTGTAACAGCAGCGCGGCTGGGACGGGTTTGTAATTCAGTTGCTCGTGCTTAGGTCGGTTCTAAGTCTGGCTCGAAGGCCACGTGGGCGTGTGATGACGCCAACCTCCGTACACGGCGCTGCGTTGCAGAGCTCTGTGCCCAGTGCCACATTTGCAGACATAGCTGGATCACTCCTCACGGACAAGCCCATGCCAGCCCGGCCCCTGCCCTGTGCGCGTCCCCAAGGAGGCCGCTTCGGCCGCTACTGCCGAGCTTGCACACACGGCCCAGCCCCTCCCCACTGACACGGCACAGTTTCGAGATTCTAGAGGCAGTTCCGGGGCGGGCCGGGACAACCCTAGTTTATTCCGCCGGTGCGGTTGGTTGCACAGTGGTGGCAGGGTGCCGAGGAGGGGGGCGGGACTACGGCTCCCAGGCTGCTCCGCGGCCGGGGCATATCCCGGCGTGCCCCGCGGTCAGGCCGGCTTAGCCGAGAGGGGCGGTCCTGCTTCTCCTCCTCCTCCCGCCGCCAGCCGAGGCGGCGCGGCCCGGCACGGCCCGCTCCCTGTGCTCGTGGCGGCTGCGAAGCCGTGGGGGTGGGCGGGAGGCGGCGGCGATGGAGCACTGACCGGGAAGGTACCGTCGGGGGGACGCGGGCAGGACGCGACACGCGGAGCGGGTGACTCAGCCCGGGGGGGAAGGGGCAGTGTGGGCTGAGCTGGCGGCGCCTGCGGGCTCCCGTGAGTCCCCCGGCCGGATCCTCAACCCGAGGCCGCCTCCCCAGCAGCCGAGAGGCGCCGGGAAAGGGGGGAAAGCACCGCCGCGTCCGCCTGGCCCCGCTGCTGAGAAACAGCCGGGGCTGCAGCCGCCGGGCCCCGCTGGTCCCGCCCTGCGGGTGCCACGAAAAATATCTACGTTTTTCTTTGCCAACACACGCTTGTAGTCTGCGGTGCGGTTCTATTCGCGGGAGCTGCCGCCTGGGTGGCTGTCCATCCGCTATGGTTCCGGTGGGGGGGAGGAAGAAATCGTAGGACGGCAGTAAGAGGGGAGGGAGGGAGGGACCTCCCCACACCTCCATGTTCGGCTGGTCGCGGCGCGGTAGGAGCGGCGGATCCCCGCCGTGGATGGTGCGGCTGGGTCGCTCCCACCGACCCGGGACGGCGCTCGGAGGTTTAAGAGCAAGCCGACGGCTGAGCCGCGGAGCTGGACACGGCGGGCTGTGAATTCCCGAGCGCCCGGCCCTGCTGCGCTGCGGAGCCGTGTTGGCTCTTCCCAGCCGCAGGAGAGCGGGCTCTGACCGAGTTTGGGGCGCGGGTAAGGAGGCCTTGCTCCTTACTGGGAATTCCTGCCAGTAAAATTGTGCTTGAAACTAAGACCAGTCAGTTCCAGAAAGAAAAACTTTTTCTAGTCCAGTTGAAAAGTTGTCCAAGTAGCAGTAGTTACACAGCTGTTGGCTGTAACCGCGTGTTAGGTTAGTGTTACGGTCTGGAGCCCAAAGAAGTGTAAATATGCCCAAGGTTTGCAGCAAGCAAAACCGCAAAAAAGACTATAAAAGATGAATTTTAATGTCGTTGTTTTATTAGAGAGAAAACTTGAGGAAATTTAAATGAGGCACACTACTGGCTCCCCCTGTGTTATCACATCTTGTAAATACTTAAAATGACTGCTGAACACTTCTACAATTGCTGATTGCTCCCGTGGTTAGCATCTGTAGTTAAAGTGTTCTGAGTGCTTTCATTATTGGGGTATACCAGGATCGAAGTGACCACGTTTGTGTTGTTAATTGGGCAGTCTTCTCCACTTGAAGTGGGTTGACTCTTTTTTTCTCCTCCTTTCCACTATGAAAACAATCTTTACCCTCAAATGTATTTTTAAGTATTTAGTAGGGGAAAGGGAGTAAATTATTTTGATGAGACATATCTGCATGACTTCACTGGTAAGGAATTGTATCCGTCTAATTACTGTAAGATGAGTTTGCCACCTGACATGGTGTACTGCTTAAGAAAAAAATACTCTAAGTAAATAAGACAATACTTTCTGCACAGCTGCATATTAACTATTATCAATTCTGCACAGCTGCATATTAATGTTATCAATTGTTTTTATAAATAAAACTTGCTTAGCATCAACATACTTGATGTTATAGCCAAGTGTATTTTGCAGTGAATTTTGTGAATTATTAGTATTATTAAAATCACCATTCAGTTTTGCTTTTTAAGTGTAACTGGCCGGTTAAATAGATTCATGGTAGAAAAGCTACCTGCTTAACTAAATCCATGAGGCATGAAAAGCTATTTTATTAGCTTTCTCAAGAGACTCATTCAAATATTTTCTCATTAATTGTCTTGCAGAGTTGGCTAGTCAAGGTGAAACTGATATATGATAGAAGCTGAAATTTTAAATACACTCATGAGGCATTTAGAAAATTAGTAGATCTGATTGGCATTGCTGTTAGCAATAAGTGAAGAGAATACACGTTTGAGTCACATTATTTTTATTAGCAAAATTTGTCACACAGGTACAAATCATCTGCCCAGAAGATGGTAATGTACTGATATCAGTAGGTAAATAGGCAAAAAATGCCTCTGTATATTAAATAGTTGTGTAACTCTGGACAGACCCTAATCAAAAGATGCAGTTTAAAAAATTCATTTTCCCTGGACCATTTAACCTTTTTTTTATCTGCCTCTTTTGAATGTTGATTATGGAGAAGGCAGATTGGGGGCTGGGGATGCAGAGGGAGAAGATTCAGCCCAGCAAGTTTAATCCCTAAAGATTCTGCCCTGGGGGGATCGCTGTGACTAAGGCAGTCTGTGAGGCTTCTTTTGCCAGGAGTCATCGCTTTGTTCCAGACTTTCTGGTTTCAGTACTGCCGAAACCTGCACTTTTTTTTTATGAACTCAATTTTAGTTATTAAATTGCTTTTCATTATGCACTTTGGTGTGGTGTATTCTGTCTTGACTTTTCTATAAAAGTCTGTTACCACGTTAAATTTTGGGCTCTCCTTTTCTGTTCTGCTTGCTGTTGCTTGTCACTGTGCCACCTTTCTTCCTGTGGGAGAGGGTGAGCAGTAGAGTGTGCACGAGACACAATACTAAGAAATTAGAAGTTCTACCTATGGGTATGTAGGCAGCTTCAAACCACAGCTCCTTTGTATTTCATCTCTTCCTCTTGTCTCTCCTTTCCCCTACCTCCTACATACTTACATAACAAGGCCTGATTTCAGGCCTAATTAACTATGTTACCATGGGGGAGAGGCAGGGCAGAGATCTGAAGGATGGATTTTTGTCCCCTCTTGTTAACAGCATCCTAGCATTTGACAGATTTTTAATTTTTTAATTCTCTTTGTTTTGCTGGAACATTGTAGAACAGCCTATAGAGGCAAGCCATCTTTAGGACATTTATCTAGCTCACTTGTTAATTTTCCACTGATTTTTGTAAATAAAAATCATTGCTAGTAAATCAGCACCCATTGGTAGGAACAGAAAACTTTTGTTAACAACTCAGTGTGGTGTATTTTGTGGTTAATTCCTACGACACTTGTATGTGCTTGCTTTAGAAGAAGGACCTCCTAATGACTTTGTCCCCACCTGGGAAATATTCCATAAGTGGGTACATGAAACATCTTATCTATATCGAGGTTGAGTGGAGATTTTTTTTTATTAGTTAAGTTTGTGGTGGGGAAGAAACAGTGGTTGCTAATTTAAGGGGATAGATTTATGCTTGTGTCGTATCTTGCTGAAACTTCAGCATGCTTGAAATTTGAATTTAAGCATTTCTGCTGAATATTATACATAATGCTATCTTTCCATTAACTAAGTTCTTTTTTCAAGAGAACTGAAATATGTGGAGATTGAAGAAGTTTCCTTATTCAGTACAAAATACAGTATGGTGAAAAATTGATTAAAGGACTTAGAATTCTGGTACCTGTGTTGGAAGTGTGTGCATTCATGTTTAGGTGGAGTACATTATTTGAGATTTGTGGGCCAACTTGTGTCGTTGTTGCTGTCCTGGTTTTAATTTTTCTTGTTCTGCTGAGCAAATAAAATTTTTCTTTCTCAATTTGCAGATGATCGTATTTTGCCCTCTAGAAGAAGTGGGCAAAGCAGTTAGGAACGGGGAACAACGAATATAGCAATAGAGATGGATGAACAAGCCCTTTTAGGGCTCAACCCAAATGCTGATGCAGACTTCAGACAAAGAGTATGTAATTAATTTCCTCTTCTCTCTAATAACTGGAGGTGGTATTGCAGTGCAAAAATCTCAAGTTTTCATGGGCCGAGTCTGTTTTGTGAGCCAATGCATAGAGGTTTGTGGTGGCAAGTACAAAACAAAGTTATGTTGCAAGCATGTAAGCTGAGGGGTGTGTATTATCAATTTTGTTACACTTCAGTTCATTTGCACTTAACATGCATAGAACTTATTTTTCTGGACTCTGACTGTTTAAGTTTTTTCAGTTCTTTGTACATGTTGCTCAACTCCTTTTATAGATTCTCATAGAATGAAAATCAGCCACAGAAAACAATTTGCTTGAAATTAGCATGTTGATTCTTAGATGCTTTTAAACTATAATTTTAATGGATTACCTAGGTTTAGTGTCTTTTAAATGTAATGTGTGGGTTTATTTGTAGTGAAGCTCATTGTGAAGTAGGTTAGGAAAGTAATCATGGGATGTGGGTAACATTTATTGCATAAGAGACACTCCTATGAAAAGGCATTATTATTTATATAACTATTTATTGAGTAATTATTTCTGCCAACGGATTACCATGTTGATTTAACTGTCTACAAGATAACTTCCAGTAAAATCTTTCAGGAATGAGCATATTAATACCATGGTTTTGTGTTCATAAAATAAATCCTGAAATGTTTAAAACAGTTATAAATGTGGTTTAATTTGCCAAGTAGCCTGTTACATATGTTGTTTCTGGGTATTTGTCCTTCTTAAAAGAATGGATATAGCTAATCTTTAGCTGAGAATAGAATATCATTAAAATTGGAGGCTTTTAGATTTGGCCTTTTAACTATACAGTCTGCCCAGTTTTGAAATATTTCATAGCAGAAGGGACCTACCTTTTCCACTATCATGTAAGATGTAACATAAGGGAAGTATCAAACCATTTCTAGTAAAATGATATATTAAGTACAAGAAAAGTATCACTAAGTATCACTAGTACTAACTACAGGAAGTAAATTCTTATTTTAGAACTTAGTTCTGAATAATAACTTTGGGAGATTACTTTGGTAAATGGAGACCATTCAGAACAAATACTGAAAGCAGCCCCTAAAAATATCCAACAGCCAACCCGCCCCCTTGAAATAGATGCATTCACAGAATGGAAATAATGTTGTTAGTGTTATCTCTGCTTCAAAACTTGCTTTACTGTTCTGTATTACAGGCCACACTGAGCCTTAAAGCAATTAAATCAAACTGTTGTCAAAAGCTGTTTAGAAGTCCTGATAAGTAACATGATTTTTTTAAAATTTGGTAGAGGTTTTCTTGATTTCTGTAGGAGATTCATAAACTGACAGTTGTCCAGGTGGTCAGTGTTTGAATGTTTTTTGAGCTTGGGGTGTTGAATACAAGCAAAGCGGTACAACAGAAAATGATGAGTTGTTTTAAGTGAAAATTCTAAATTACCACTTCTTTAGAATTTATGGAAGGAATTTTAACTTGGATGTGAACTTCCACCTATATGGAAAGGCCCTGAGCAAGCTGCTCTAGGCAGCTCTTGTCTCTGAAGGTTCCATCTAACCTCAACATTTCTGATTCTATCACTTCTGTATTCAAGTAAAAAGAGCCTTTGTATTGAGTATGAAGGGAAATGGGTTCCTATGATATTAGCACTTGGAAAAAACCCACTCAGTGTTAAGGTGGTTAGGGAGCCACTGGAATGTATCCAAATAGTGTTGGTTTTTTGAAGAATAGCTGCTTAAATACAAGGGCAAGCGTGAATGAGATATATTGCTATGTGTTTTGTAATTTTAAAGTGAAACTTACCTTGATTTTTGCAGGCACTAGCCTACTTTGAGCAGCTCAAGATATCTCAGGATGCTTGGCAAGTCTGTGCAGAAGCATTAGCTCAGAGTATATACAGGTAACGTAACTAATAATTTATTTTCATTAGTAATATGTGTGGGTCTGATTTAGCTGTGAAACATAATAGACAAACTAAATTGTTGAAAGCTAATATGGTTTTCATAGTATTTTTAGTATCAAAGTTGGTCTGTGGTCTCTGTATAATGCCTTTCAAGGAAAAGCAATGTATAAATCAAACTCAGTATTCATTTAGTAGCCTAAAGACTGCTGATTTTTTGAAATCCAGGGGAAAAGAAGTGGCTGAGAATTGCTCACTGTGAGACTCTAGACTTTATATGCAGTGATCTCATAAGCAGTTCCTTGCCCCGTTCTATGGAGTAGGCTATCCCATTTTTCAAGATGCAAAGAGTGTGTAATCACCACAATTTTTGCACATAGTTGTGTATTTACATCAAAAATACTAGGTTGTCAGTGTTTCACAGAATAATTCAATTTGGAAGGAAATTGAAGGGTGCATATCTCCTGAATAATAGCAGTACTTTATAGTGAATGCTAATTTATAAATGATTTATCAAAACTACTGACTCTATCAGAATGTGCAGTAGTTAAAACCGCATAAGATTAGAAACTATAATCTTAAAAAAAAAATCAACACAGTTGCAAGATGAAAAAACGGTGTGGATAACAGAGTATGTGGAATGTCTATGTTTAATCTACACTTCAGTTTGTCTTTACCTTTGATTTTTAAGATGCAGGGTACAACTTGCACTTAGTGTAGTAGTGGGCTTGGAACATACTATTGAAGCCTGACAGATTTTTGTAAGGGATACAATAGGCATTGTAATTTTGTTTGTTCAATGCTGAAATCAACGTATAGGTGGCTACAGATAAAAAGACTAATATCAAACATAAATATTAGTTAAACAGTTGCTCATTTCTACCAGATTAACTGCTCCACTATTTGTCATTTTTGCTTTGAAGTAACAGTAGCAGCAGGTTTGGTTTTTTTTTTTCTGATGCCAAAGGGGCAATCTGATTTTAATATTTGAGGCATTTTTTTCTTCACAGAATGTGTACGATATTGCTTCCAGTAACAGAATTTTTTTTTCTAGTGATGATCACATCAAGTTCTTCTGCTTTCAAGTTCTGGAACATCAAGTTAAGTTCAAGTGAGTAATTTTTCTTGATACCATCAGTATACATCCATTTAATTCCCCCTTTTTATTCTGCGTGCAAATAAACTTAAGATGATGTCTGTTGCCTAGTTGTGGTTGATGAGATGTCTGTAGTCTGTTGCAGAGAGCTGTCTTTATTTCTTTACCTTTTCCTTGGAGAGGTTTTGAGCAGCATGCTCTGCTCTCAGCAGTTGTTGTATGGCTCAACACAGACCCAGTTAGCAAGGTCTGGTTGAAACTTAGCTATTCCCATCTGGAGATTCAGGCCTTACTCTGTACTCTCACTTTTTGTAGCCATGCCCTGTACAGAGTCCTGGACTTCAGACAGAGCCCTAATCATTCAATAACCAAGGCAGAGATGTTGAGAAAGTAGTCTTTTCACTCAGTGGTTTCATAGAACCATAATTTTAGGGCAAAATACTTGGTAATAATATGAATGTTATTGCAAAGAACTATTTTTGTTTTCTCACTTTGGCCTCCCTTGGTCTGGAATTGAGCATCATGGAATCTTTGAATATCATCGTGACTGCTTGTAATACACCGAACGGGTCAGAATTTTAGATGGGAATAAGATGTATTTTGTGCCTGATTTTTACAGTTTGATATGAGTGCAAATGTTAAAGATTTATTTGCCCAATTTTACCTCACTGTCCACTTTTCTCTGTTTGTTTAATTCCTGTCACCTGCTTCCTGCAGTATGTTTTCTGTTGTTTCCTGCTGCTTATTTTCTTTAAACATTTTCAGTGGGGTGTATTTTTTCTCTTTAATGAATAGCTGGCTGTGACAGGAACACTGGAGTCCCATTAAGCAGTCATTTCTGTTAAGGACTCTACAAGCCTATAGCTAACTCTCTTTGCAATAATGTATTCTCAGCTTTGCTAGTCCTGGCAGAGGTATGGCTAGTATTTGAAATGGGCTAGATATAATGTCACAATTTGCCAGGACTATATGTATGACATGAAACAGAATTACTTCCTTGGATTTTTTGACATAAGTCTGTTAGTAAATGTAGTGTAGATCAGGTAAGTAAAGGATTTCTTGTACTCAGTAGTGATAGTCTTCGATGTGTAGTAAACTTTGAAGCATATACAGATGTCTCTTCCTTCTCCTGTTGGGCTATGGCCAAATGTGTATTTTTATCAGGGTCATAAGTCCTGTCCCTGATAGAACAGCCTTCCTGCAAAATCGCAAGCTTCTACTCCAATATAGGAGGCAGTAATGCCTCAAAATGTGATCCATTACTATGGGTAAAATGTTTTTTATTATTTTTGCCTTTGAGTCAAAATTTTAACATGCAAATAGCTTTGTAAATTGCTGTCCTAGAAACTTCATCTACGGTAATGTGGAGCATTGTATACCATATAAAAGAGTCTTTGCTTTACTGAGTGTTGGTACTTGTCATGAAGCACAATTGTATTTTGACCTCAGTATTTTTTGTTTCAGATACTCTGAACTTACTGAAGTCCAGCAGCAGCTAATTAGGGAAACACTTATAACATGGCTGCAAGCACAGGTACGTATGGCCTTATAGCAGTTTTACACGTTAGGCTTTTAGGGCCTAACATAGGGCATTGAGCATGAACTAAATATTTAATCTGTTGTTTGAGTTTAAAGATGGCTTCCTGAAGGTATTTGGTATCTGATTGTTAAAGGTTTGTGAGAATTTTTTTAAATCAGGTGTTGTAAAGAAGTCCATGCCTGAACTTACTACTAAATATATAACTCTTGCATCAGGTAATGATTGTGGTTTAATCAATTATGTGTGAAATAAGGTGTATTAAAAGTTCCCCTTAGAGAGGTATAATACAGATTTCTGATGTTTTTGTCTGTCTGGAGGAGGAGCAGGCCTGCTAATTCTTTTTCTAAGACCCTACTTGGTGAAATCCTGTATACTTAGAATGCTGGTAGATGTTTATCATGTTAGTACCATGGCAGAGTATGGGCCTTTCTTTCTTGTGGAATTAGTTACTGTAGCCGAACTTGTAGTGTCAGCCCCACCCAGGAGTGTGCAGTCAGCAGAACCATTCCTGGGTTTGCCCACACCTGCCATTATATGGCTGTCATTCCAGTTCTGCACTGAAGATTAACATAGTTGCTGTGTAAAAACTTAACAGTAGGGAATAGAATATAATACCACTTTAAAAAAGATCATTATGAAGTGAATTAAATTGCTTTTCTCTTTGTGGCAAACTGTTCCATATAGGAGTTTATAAAAGGGGGAGGAGAGATTGGCAGTGACAGATTTTTTTGATTTTTTTCCCTTAGATTTAGGAACTTCCCTTACTGTTCTTAGCACTAATATCTAACACAAGCACAAGCTAGCTAGAGGAGGACTGTAACTTTCAGCAAACTGACAAATGACCTTTTAGTCTTTGAGACACTTAAAGCCTTGGTACTGCATGAAAAGCTTAGGACTGTATCACCCGTATCATCACGTTTTCCCTATTGTATGACAATTTAGCCAATTTTTCTTCAAATTCTTTGGAAATGTAGGGGTTTATTTGATGGTCTCAGCCAGGAAGAGAGGTAGTATATTTACTACAGAGAGATGGACAAACCTGTAAGAGTCTTCTCTAATTTATTAAGAACATACAGATGAAATGTCTTGTTTCTGCCAGATGCTGAATCCCCAGCCTGAGAAGACTTTTATTCGCAACAAGGCAGCCCAAGTCTTTGCATTGCTTTTTGTTACTGAATATCTCACAAAATGGCCCAAGTTTTTTTTTGACATCCTGTCAGTAGTTGACCTTAATCCACGAGGTGTGGATATGTACCTCAGAATCCTGATGGCTGTCGATGCTGAGCTGGTGGACCGAGATGTTGTTCATACATCAGAGGCAAGTCATTATTTTGCATTAACACTTGTTCTAAACTTTTAAGGAGTTCTTTTACTTTAATTAGAGCAGAAGGTTTTTAGATATGCTTTTTTCTTGTGGCAGCTCTGCTTTAGACACGAGGTGGTTTAAATTCAAAGCATTATGATTAGCTTTGTTGTTTAATGCTTTTTATGATTTCATGCTTTTCAGCTGATTTTTTTTTTGCTTGAAAGCTTGCAAACAAAAATTAATCAACTGAATTTGCCAGTGTAATGCTAGACTGACTCATTGAAAAAGGTTAATTTTTTCTAGTGCATTTTTAAAGGGTCCTACCATCAAAAGTCCATTTAATGATTTAGAGAACAGATCTTCTTTTTCTGCCTTTTTTTTCAGTGTTTGGGCGTTGTGGGTAATTAAAGGGAAAACTTTGGATATTTTGGTTTTATTTGTTGGAAAGGGAAAAACATTCTTTTTGCGTTTCTGATTTGAGTTATTTATCTTGCTATGACACATGATGTCTGGCAGTGGATACAAAAATGCTGCCAATTTGACAAGGTGCTAATCTGTGACAAGACTGATTTTATCCTTTCTGTATTGACAGGAGGCTCGTAGGAACACCTTATTAAAAGATACTATGAGGGAACAGTGCATTCCAAGTTTGGTGGAATCATGGTACCAAATCTTACAAAATTATCAATACAATAACTCAGAGTTGACATGCCAGTGCCTTGAAGTAGTTGGAGCTTATGTATCCTGGATAGATTTGAGCCTGATAGCCAATGAAAGGTAAGGTTTTGATGGAAGGGGTTTGCAAAAATCTCCTTGTGTGCTGACTGTATAGAATGAAATATGTCCTTTAAGAATGTTTTTTATTTCTATCTTCAGAGTTTCAGGAATTTTAGGAGAGTGATTGTTTTTGCAAGCCAAGCTGATATAATGGCCAAATTAAACACTACTTTGCTGTGTTCTCTTTTTAAAAAGTATAAAATTGAGTTTTGTCAGTACAATAAAAAAGAAGAATTATGAAAAGAAATCATTGTAAATATGCACACAAATAATATAAAACTTCTATACAATGTTACTTTGTACATATAAAGCTAAACTCTTTTTTCTCTGAAGGTTTATAAATATGCTGCTAGGTCACATGTCTGTGGAAGTTCTCCGGGAAGAAGCCTGTGATTGTTTGTTTGAAATTGTAAATAAGGGAATGGACCCAATTGATAAAACAAAACTGGTTGAGTCTTTATGTCAAGTATTGCAGTCTGCTGGCCTCTTCAGTATTGATCAGGTTTGTACATTGATTTTTAACAATAGAAATAAGTCATAGGTTTCTGACAGTTCTTAAATAAGCAGATGCACAGAAAATTATAAAACAGTCCATAGATTAGAGGGGAGTACTTTTGCTTCTGCATCAAAGCTAAACTCTTCTTATAGTTTTCTCATACTTAAATTTAAGAGCTTGTTTTTAATGTTCATTATTAATTTGAACACACAGGGTTTCATTCAAGAAGCAAGGTATTATGTTACTCCTCTGCTCCTCTCTTAAAGCATGTTGTGCTTAGTGTTAATACCGCTTCTGTGTTTCCTTGTCTTGAGTCTTCCCTCCTGAATGATTCTGTAATAGGTATTGTAGCCAAGATAGCTGATTTTAATGTCTCACCCTAAAAAATTCTACACCTAATTAGGTAGGGGAAAGAGCTTTCTTAAGGACACATAAGCTGTTTTGCATGTGTGCACCATCAAACATGAGGCTTAAAATGCTTATCTGTAAGCTGGAAAATATACCACCTAACTAAACACAGTGCCTGGCAGTTGCTGTGTTAAAGGAACAGTTGTTCTCTGCTTTTTGTGGAGAAGGAGCAACCAGTCTTTATGAAGCTGTAGTTCTTAGATTGCAAGGCTTTTACCTCTTACTTTTGAAACCTTTGTCAAATTTGTATTCCTACTAATAAAAATCTTACCTCAATCTTTCTTAGGTAGGCTTGTTATTCTTTCACTTTTGTACAGTTATGGCAGAGACCAAAATGTCTCTGAAGTGTTTGCTTTAGGGGTATTTCTCGATTCTGATCAATGTTTTTCCTCAAAGCAAGCCAGAAGTATTTAATATTAACTCACCCTTACAGGCAGTACTGAAAGGTACTTGTTATCAGTATTTCTGAAGTGAGCTGCAGCTGGTAATTCTTTGAAGTTTTTCCATAAAAAGATTTTCCTCTTATACAGCCTAAAATTTATGGTAGGCATGTGCTGCCGCTTTTATTTTGAATCAGCTTATTGCTGTAAAGAGAGAAACAAACAAATCTGAAGAGATGAAGCAAACTACTGTTGTGTAATGGAGGTCAGCCAAATCTGGCATTGCTTAAACTTTTTTCTCTCTCCATTCCCAGAGGAAAAAGAGTCAATTGTAGGCAGTTGGTAGTTTCCAGCTAGGAGACAAGTGTTGGTTTAATTCTGCATACTATACATGGCTAGTACAGTTTAAAGTTTCGTGTTATTTAAACATAAGCTCTGTTAGTATTTTTAATCAGGCATCTTTTCTTGCAGGAGGATGATGTGGATTTTCTGGCCAGATTTTCTAAGCTGGTCAATGGGATGGGGCAAGCATTAATAGCTAGTTGGACTAAACTGATAAAAAATGGTGATATGAAGAGTGCTCAAGACACTCTACAAGCTATTGAAGCAAAAGTGGCCCTGATGTTGCAACTTCTAATTCATGAAGATGACGACATCTCTTCTAACATCATTGGCTTTTGTTACGACTACCTTCACATCCTGAAACAAGTAAATATGTCTGGCTTCAATTTAACACCAATTCTGACATGATTTCAGTTGATTTTTGTGTGAATGTTACATACTTTGTTCAAACTGACCTGCAAAATAGGTTTTTTGACTAATTAGCATCCTGTTTCTTTAATGCCTGTGGTCATGCTATTTCTGTAGTGTTGTTTAGAGATTTGAAGGAGTTGAGTTAAATCTTGTGATAAGGGGAAAGGCAGATCATATGGTTGTTAAAAAAGCAAGTTATTATCTCAGACAGCAATGAAGGAGTTAGAATACAAAAAAATAACGCTAGAATTTTATTTTCCAGCTTTCTGCACTTTCAGACCAACAAAAAGCCAATGTAGAGGTAGGTGGGGCTTTTTTACTCCAGATTCTGTACTTCAAGGACACATGAGATCAGAGTATTTAATTTTGGTGAAACAAATCGTATTACATTTATGTGCCTCAATGTGTATGTGACAGTAATTAAAAGTGAAGACTTCAAAGTAAGGACAGTGTGTTCCATTTATTGTTAAGTAACTACACTTGTTTCTTTAAATAGTAAACCTGTATTAAATTGTGTATGAAGATGAAAGCTATTTTAGAGCTGGTCTTCCCAAACAACCCTTAAGCATATGTTGGCAAGCTCCTCTGCAGGCTATACTGCTCAAAAAATATTCTTAAATCAACGTGGAAGAGTTGTTTCCTTGAAGTTTTTATTTTTTATTAAACCTGCCCTAATTGCAAAGGATTGAAGAAAGTTTACAAGGGATTGTCATAAATATAACTCTTAATAATGTAAGTTAAACTTAAGAAAGAAGCAACAATTGATAGATGATAACTGTTGTAATTATGAGCAGTTGTATGTTAAACATTATGTCAAATATACATTTAAGCTCAAGTAGAGAATCCTAAGTTTATATATAAAACACAAAGGTTATGTCCAGTTTTGGAAGTAGTAAGCCTATATGGATTTTTCAGCCCAGTCTGCACCAATGTAGATGCACTGATTTGGATGTTGAAGTGGTTGCATTGGTGCAGTTTTGTAAGTTCATCCAGTTAACAGGTGTGATTTCTTTTCCTTTACAAAGAAAACTGAATTCTGTACCTGTTCTAACATGAAAAGTTGAATTTGGATAACTGTGGTTCAGAGTATCCTGATCTCCTTTTGTCTAATATCTGTTTAAATTGGGTTAGGTACCACAAAATGAGAACTTTGATTATAACACTGAATCTCTTTATTTTTGTGACTCTTTTGTTGTTACACCTAGATCAAATGATGCTACTACTGCTGTTACTGCTGCAGTACGGTTAAGACACTAAAAGTTGGAATATGTTACTGTCTTGAAATGTGTGGGTTTAAGTTGCTTTCATACTGGAGATTTTTATGCTGCAAATATTTCTTAATTTTACTGAGCACTTCTTGAGGATTTGTGTTAAACTGAGAAACAATTGTAACAAATCCTTTTCTTTCATCCAATTCATAATAAGAAAGTAATGGGAAGTAGTCTAAATCTTATTGTTGTTTGTCTTAAGCTTTAAATTTTGTGCTTAGCAGCATTCCCTTAAAGTTTTGGATTTTAGAGTTTACACTTTCGACTTGTTCATTATTTGAACAGGAAAAAAAAGGGGCTTGTTTCTTGTGCTTCTGAAGTTCCAAAGCTTTTTCTTATCAGCAAGATCACATTTTTAATTCTTAGAGTGACAGGTCATTCTAGACATTTTTGGCTACAAGTGTACTGCCTTAATATTTTGCAATTATTTTAATTCTTAAATGTCACTTCTTACAGGGAAGCAGACACTTCTCACAGTGACACTTGGTGTCCAAGTATCTATTTCTGCAAGATGACCAAGAATTTAACCTTAGTAACCTAGGTTTAATTCATTGGTCCATTTTGGTGTTGATGAATTTCAGGTTTTGCAGTTAAAATGAAAAATAATAATCATGATTTGTCAGAAGGTTTTTTTGTTTCCTTTGATTTCATTCAGACTTAAGTAGAGCTAAGCTCAAGCCTTTATAGCTGCTTTAGGGTGTACCAACAGTGCCTGCTAAAGTTATATTGCACATGATTGCTCTAATTGATCTGACAACTTGCTGCTGCAAGCTATGGCTGGGGTGTAGAGAGACGCTCCCACTGAGTGACAAGGTGCAGAAAGGGCCCCCTTGCTTTCTAAACTTCTCAGAGAGGAGTCTAGGTGCAGATGGATCCAGCCTTTCTCTCAGACTTAGTCAATGGTTTATGTATAAAGGGTTGTGTAGGTGTAATTTTTGCAACTTTATTCTGCAGGATTAAGGATGGCAACCCAAATATATAAATTATTTATTTAATTGATGTTGATGATAATTATTAGACTAAAAGATTTGAATCAGAAGTATTTACCACATGCAATGGATAGTAGTTACATGTACTACAGTATAGTACACTGTTTCTTAAAGCAGTGTTGAAACAGCAATATTAAAGATGGCAAAACAATTACTGAATAGAGATGTTATGCACACCAGTTACTATGAACTATTAGAAAAGTTGATGTTATAGCTAAGCTCACTTATCCCTTTAAAATACTATCTTGGACAACCTGTTTAGTTTCCTCTGTCTAGTTCAGTCATCTTGATTGTTTTCAATGTGAACTGAACAGCACAAATTGCAAGCAGGAAATCAAGCTAGATAATACTATCAGACTAAGAGCTCCAAAATGTCTGTGCTGTCTGGAATAGCATCTGTGTATTGTTTGGATACAATCCATCTGTTTTGATTTGGACTGTTAACTTCTGCTAAACCTCTGAAAATAATAGTTCAGAAGGGATTAAAAATATTTGTAAACACATAACACTAGCTTCAATGTTTTCTTTACTGTAGTATTTTTAATGGTTGTTTCTTATAACTTGTTTGCTTCTATGCTTACTGTTTGGTTTTTATCCTAGGCAATCATGTTGGCTGTTATGAAGAAGTTGACATATGATGAAGAATATAATTTTGAAAATGAGGTATTGTGTTGTAGGAATAAACAGACACATGCAACTTAATTATATGTAGTAAAACTTGCTCACACTTAAAATCTGTTTTTCTTAGACTAAAGATTTAAAGGTGGGAAGCAAGGGTCCATAGGCTGAGGGTTTTTTCCTATATGGAAAGCTTCTAGGCATGTCTGTATGGGACAGAACAACATAATAAAGGTATATCCAAGCCAGCTGAGTTAACAATATTTGTGGCTGTGTTTGTACAGAGCTATTCCTAAGCAAATACAGCTGTGCTGATAACTAAACATAGCTGTTGAGGTGGTTTGTTCAGTGCAAATTTGCATGTTTCTTCATGTCCCTTCTGTCTTGCAAAAATACTTGAGAAGTATTGTGTAATGAAACTCTCAAAAGACATGCTGCTTGAGCTACTGGAGATGGTCAAACCTCTGGAAAAATAAGCTAAAGATGGGATAAGGTCTTTGATTTAATTTTCCTTCCATGCTTAACGTCTGTCACCCAACAGTAATGATTATGTGAGACAGACTTACTTTGTGCCAGACTGTTCAGGGAGCTGTAGTCTTAAAAGAGTTAACTTAAACTGTATCCAGTCTATCATAAACATTGTCAACCCAATTTTAAAACTAAGCTAGAAGATAAGAAAGAACGTCTTTGAGGAGTGAGTCAATTTTTAAGAACTGGGTCAATAAGGCATTGCTAAGAGCATTTTCTTTCTTGTACTTTTGGCTGGTTTTCATTTTGGAAAGCCTTTTCAGTGTGTTTCTGGACTAAATGCAGTGGATCTCAACGTGCTATATCCAGCCATAAAAGGAGCCTGCTGTTATGTTGTAAGAGAACTGGATGAACATTAAGTTCTCTGAGTGTGTTATACTGGTTTTGTATGAACATATTTTTGCTTTAGGTGTAATTGTCTAAAATGGTTATGGATGAATTTAAACATGAAAATAAGGACTTTACTGATGGAAATTTTTTTTGGTAGGGTGAAGATGAAGCAATGTTTGTGGAGTACAGAAAACAGTTGAAACTGTTGCTGGACAGGCTTGCTCAGGTTTCACCAGAGTTACTGTTGGCATCTGTCCGCAGAGTTTTTAACACTACACTTCAGTAAGTTGGGGGTTATAACTTGTTTTGTATGATGCCTTTTTGGGGCTTGGTTTTTATTTTCCTTTTGTAAACGATCAGTCTGTAGTGAAATGTGTGATGCAGCAAGGTGAAGTCAGTTGATAGGATGAGTTTATTACAACTTAATGATAAATATGACTTTGTGTAATCTGTTACTCAGCTCCTTAGAAAGGACAAGCTTACTTTTTGTAACCATAAATGGCAGCTTTTCTTTCCTATAAATGTTTCTTGATCTTTGTCACTTACCTACACAGCACCAGCTGTTTGGAGAGGTGTTCACTTTGCCACATCTCATAAGAGTTTCCTTGAGGTGTAAATATTACACATTACTTTAGCAGAAAAGCAAGGTCGGATGGGGGGGGAAATCTAAGTGAAGTATTTTTGTAAAAAAAAAAAAAAATAGATCTAATCCTGCACACAAGTAAAGAAGCATTACTAGTACCCTGGCTAGGAGGAGAGTTGTGTATACAAATGGAAATCCAGTATTGTTTGTGGCTGCCTTGTACCTTAACTGAGCCTCTTCTTACAGGAAGCTGAATGGCTTGTCCTCATGTCATAGTAGGTGTGTTTGTGTCTAAACACACACAATAGAAATCTGCAGCTTTCAAGCTGAAACTGGCAAAAGAAAGTTGATGGTGATCTGATGAGGAGGTGGTATTTAAGTGAATAAAGTCTCTCAGAACCATCCTGAATAACTGCCTGGGCCTCCCAATGTTTTCCTTAGTTTAAATCTGTTCTTTTTATGCTGTGCATCTGAAGAAGACTCAGAAGAAAACATGAATGTGGTATAATTGTGATTATTTAATAAGGTACTAAAGACTAACATGATCTTCATATTCTTTCTCTAGGAACTGGCAGACTACACGATTTATGGAAGTAGAAGTGGCAATAAGGCTGCTGTATATGTTGGCTGAGGCTCTTCCTGTGTCTCATGGTGCTCACTTCTCTGGTGATGTTACAAAAGCTACAGCTTTACAAGACATGATGAGAACGGTAAGCATGTCTTGAGAGTTGTTTAAAGTAGCACTAAAGACTGGAATGTGCCAGTTCAACTGGTTCATCTTAATTACCAGCATGTCAGTTATGTTGCAGTTAGGTTTTATAAACAGCTAAAATACTAACTTGCTAATACTTTTTTTTTTGTAGCTGGTGACTTCTGGTGTTAGTGCCTATCAACACACATCAGTGACCCTGGAATTTTTTGAAACAGTGGTTAGATATGAAAAATTCTTTGCTGTTGAACCTCAGCACATTCCAGCTGTACTAGTAAGTTTCATCTCATTTACATTTTTAACTAGGTGAGACTAGTTAAGTTCTTTAGACTTAGGAAATTTTCCTATTCTCTGAAGGTCCCTAAGGAAGCTGGGTTTCTTAACTTGTTGGATGATTAGATTTCCCTCCTGCCTTGTTGAGGCATTCTAAGACTGAGATGCTTTATTGATTGCAGATGGCATTTTTAGATCACCGTGGTCTTCGTCATTCAAGTCCCAAAGTACGGAGTCGAACAGCTTACCTCTTTTCCAGATTTGTCAAGTCTCTTAAGTAAGTAAATAAATGTGTACAAATGGCACTGAATTTACTACACACAACGCTTCTGTGTGTCCCAGTTCTCATTGAAACAGGCTTGGCTTCAGATGGACTGCAGTGAAGTAAAATACCAAAACAGTGCTCTAGCAGGGTTGCTCTACCGTGTAATACTAAGGTAGCAGTGGAAATATTTGTCACAGAACAAAGAAATGGAATGCATTCCTAGTTTATTTTGAACAGACATTAAGGCTGATCAACAATATAAATGCCTTTTCTACTTTTTCTCATAAGCAGAGCTGAGTGTGAGTAGCTCTGGAGACTTTCAAGAGTAACTCTTCCCTGTTCCTAACTAAATTTTTGAGTAGTTTTAGAATTTATACTGATGAAGTTTACTCAGTGTATGAGTCCTTTGAACAGTCTAGTCTTATTTCACAGGCATGTATTTCATTTAGAGGCAGAAGAAGCTCAGAGATGGCTCAGATTTCAACATGCTTTTATTTTTCAACTGTTCAAAATACTTCACTTAAATGGTTCATATTTTTAAAAAATGAGGGAAAGAAAGAAATGGTAATTTCCCACTGTGCCACGTATTTATTTGGCCTCTCATTTGCATCATAAGCCAGATTTTTCTGCAGCAGTGCTTTGATATTTAAAGGGGATCCCTCTATGGAAAAGGAGGTTTAGCATCTAACTTCACAGCTTAAATAAAATATTTTGAATCCTGTAAAAATGAATGTGCTTCTAAGTAGTGTTATGTACTTGTGTTTTACTTCAGTAAGCAAATGAATCCCTTTATTGAGGATGTTCTGAACAGAATACAAGACCTGATGGAACTTTCTCCTCCTGTGAGTATTTGCAGTAGGTTTCTGTAATGAGTGAGGCTTGCACTTACCAGTGTACCTGAGTACTTGCTGAATTGTAAGCTTAGCATGCAGACATTTAAGCACAAATAATTATCCTGTTTTTTGGTGTGAGATCACTTGCACACCTTACTTTTGTTCTTAATTGTAATAATCTTGCCTATGTGGGTTTCTGGAAGTGTAGGGTAGAGATGGGTATATATAGAAGGCTATAAACTTTGAGAAGACAGTCTTGCTAGAGGACACTTGGTGAATTATGCCTGTTATCTTCCATTTCAGGAAAATGGCTACCAGGCACTGTTAAGCAGTGATGATCAACTTTTCATTTATGAAACAGCTGGAGTGTTAATAGTTAACAGTGAATACTCTGCAGAAAGAAAACAGGTTCTGATGCGGAATTTGTTGACTCCACTGATGGAGAAGTTCAAAGTATTGTTAGAAAAACTGATGATGGCACAGGATGAGGACAGACAGATGGCACTGGCTGACTGCCTCAATCATGCTGTTGGATTTGCTAGGTAGGTACAGCACAGTAACACTGTATGTTTCTGGATTGAGTAAAAGGGAAATACAAAGGATTTACTGGGAGGAGGGACTGAGTTTTCTACTTTATTTATTATTGACCTAGAAAATCATCAGTGGTTGTAGAATTTCTTTTGATAGCTGAGAAAATAAGTTGCCTTAGAAGAGTCTGCTTTGGATGTTTATATAGAGAATATTGAGCAAGTTCATAATGAATTGGCACCTATTTCTTTACTTAAAGAATTGTATGGAGCTAATCTAATCATATGTTGTTGGTAAATCGTTAGAATTTAGTTCTCAGAAACTGCCAGAGTGATGCTACTTCATATGAAAATATTCTGTTCCCTACTTCCACTGTCTGGCTCTCGTTTCATGAAATGAAGTATTGTAGTTCAGTGCCTGGATTGGAAAGCATTTGTTCTCAGTGTTACTGCTTCTTCAGTGTACTGGAACGTGAGCTTATGTAAAACTTGATGTGTGCTTCTACAGCCGAACCAGCAAGGCTTTCAGCAATAAGCAAACAGTAAAACAGTGTGGATGCTCAGAGGTTTATCTGGACTGCTTACAAACATTTCTGCCAGCTCTCAGTTGCCCATTACAAAAGGAAGTTCTGAGAAGTGGTGTCCGCACTTTCCTTCACCGCATGATTATTTGCCTAGAGGAAGAAGTTCTTCCGTTCATTCCTTCTGCCTCTGAACACATGCTTAAAGATTGTGAAGCAAAAGATCTTCAAGAATTCATTCCTCTTATAAACCAAATAACAGCTAAGTTTAAGGTATGATATTGCATAAACTTTTCAGGGTCAAAGTGTCACTGAGTGATATTCTTTTCTAGTTCCAGAAAAAGTTGTTAGAACCCTCCCTAAAAATTAATAAATAATATTATTTTGTAGGCTGCTATTGGGAAGCATTGTCTTTGATCACAGTCATACATTGCTGGACTGACAGTGATTAAATGACTGATTTTTTTCTTTGAGGAGTCTTAAATGTTTATATTGTGTTTAATTTTTTGGATTTGATATTTTAAAATACTACTTCCAGCACAATTTTTTTATTGACACAATTAACCTCATGCCCTACTCTGAAGTTATAAGCTAATATTATGAATTAGCTTACAAATACACAAGCTTTGAAGTGAATTCTTGTCTTTCATGAAGAGATTTCCAGAAGACAGAGATACAGAAATATCAAGTATGTGTATAAGGAGGAATATAAATTTCTATTGGGTATAACGATAATTAAAAATAGTCCATGAAAGATGAGGAACGTAAAAGGTCACAGGAGCAAGATGGGACAAATATGTTCAGGTGTAATGCTTAAGTGTGTATGATACCGTTCTATTCTTATTATTATGGTAAAATAAAGATCCTAGCTTCTATAATCTCACCTTGAATTCTTTAAAGGCATAGTAAAGAGAAGATAAAATCTTGCTTAAGCATTAAGAAATTAACTTACATGAGTTGTATGAATATGAGGTATCTCTTTGCGGAATTCTGACATGACTGTATAGCACACGCCTTCAGTTTTTCAGTTCATAATTAATTTAGTGCCCTCACATACTTTTCTCACTAAAAGTGTTTTAAGTGACAAGTTTATTTTGCGATGTCAGTAGGAAAAGTTTCTTTAGTAATCCTTAAAGAAAAGTTCTATAAAAGCGGGCCTGTTGCCAGTTTTAACATCTTAGAGATGTATTTCAGGAAATTTGAAATGGTCTGTCTGAACAGAAGGATGAAAAATCCTGAAAAGCTTTTTCTTTCACAAAATGAGGCTAGACAGGACTAGTTATTTTTGTGCAAAAGGCTTAAAATAGGTGATGTGTAAGTAAAGGTGTAGTAATGTTCGTGGTGACCCTGGTGCAAGTTGCTGTGTTGTAAGTAATTATACGAAATTGCTAACATTAAAAGTGAATCCAAGCTGAGAATTTTAATGCGCCTTTAAATTTTAAGCCTTCTAAATGTTCAATTTTTTTTTTTTGAGATGACACCCTCTTTTGATCTTCACAGACACAGGTTTCACCTTTTCTGCAACAGATGTTTATGCCACTACTTCATGCTATTTTTGAGGTGTTGCTCCTTCCAGCAGAAGAAAATGACCAGTCTGCTGCTTTAGAAAAACAAATGCTACGGAGGAGTTACTTTGCTTTTCTGCAGACAGTAACTGGCAGTGGAATGAGTGAAGTCATAGCTAATCAAGGTAAGGAATTCAGTTTCTTAAAGGATAGTACTATGGTTTTTCTCACCTCATTTTATCTCAGTAAATTATTAGCCTAGTTCCTGGCAAGTACTATTAACTATCTTACAGTAGAATGGATTCATGGAAATACTGTGTCCAGCTTGCCTAATTCAAATTACCTGTTATACAGAAATATGGGGTTGTGAAATCCAACTATTATAGGCATATTTTTCCCCCTGATCTCTTCAGCTTAAAGTGATCTCTGTGCCTGTTAGGACAAGAACAGTGTATCCATCTTCATGTATCATTGCATTTGTCTGGTGAATTGGAGATCATACAATATACACCAATGTATAGCAGCGTTTAGACTGCTGGGCAAGATCACTCACAGCTGCCACTATTCCTTCTTTGGAAGGACACTATTCACTGTTTTTGGAAGGATGCTCCAGTAAATCCTGTGAACTTTTATTTCTGTTGCCTGATGTTTTTTTCTATGATAGAAGGCACCATGACTTAGTTATAAATGTAGTTACCAGGTTTTTCTCATCTTTACTGGCCAGATGCAAATTAGTTATTTTTCATGGTGGGAATTTGGCATCAGACATTTAATTCCTTGATACTTTAAGTGATTCTTTCTATTTGAACTCCATCAAAATGGCAAGGGACTTCAGAAAGTTTAAAGTGACTCATCTGGTAAGTGAAGCTCAGAATTCCTTTCCCTTGTCCTAGAATGGTGGTAATACTGCTGGGAAAGGAAAAATATGCACTAGCACCAAGTAGTGAGAGCTTTCTTGAAAGAGGCACTTGGTAGTTGCGATGCGCCAAGAAATTTTTAAAGGAAGCAAACAAGCATAGATGCAGGACAGAAATTTTAAATGTGTAAAAAAATCTTGTCATATGTTGCAAGATAAGCTAACTACTTCGGTGCTGCTGAGTTTTAATTAACTCTTCCAAGTTTAGGTAGAGAGGACAAAACTTGTATTTGTGAACAGGTGAAAGTTCTGCCCTCGCCTTTGTGTGTGTTAAAGGCCAGAAAAGCAATTGCAATTTAAATCTCCAAACTTTAAAAAAAAAATAAATTACAACCTAAATAAGAGTTGTCTTGCATCGTAGGGGAAACTTCCCAAAAATATTTGAGATTTGTCCAAAAAAGAGCTATTTTGAAGTTGAAGCATGTCTTCCAGGTCAGTATTTATATAAAATAGTGTATGAGTACCAAAACACTTTAGGCTGCAATTTGAAGTGACAAGTTCATTTTAATGTGTTTAAGGTGCAGAGAATGTGGAACGCGTGTTGTTCACTGTCATTCAAGGAGCAGTGGATTACCCAGATCCTATTGCACAGAAGACTTGTTTTATTATTCTTTCTAAGTTGGTGGAGCTCTGGGGTAAGAATGTCTTTTCAGAATTCCTTTCTATCTCCTACCACCCATGAAGCAATAATAGAACTTGAAATATTATTTTTCTTTTTAGGAGGTAAAGATGGACCAGTAGGTTTTGCAGACTTTGTCTACAAGCACATTGTTCCTGCATGTTTCTTAGCACCTTTGAAGCAAACGTTTGACTTAGCAGATGCCCAGACAGTACTGGTGTGTATTATGGATGGGTTTTTTGCATTCATTCCTGTGGGCAGATTGAAGCTAACAAACCTACAACAGCCATGGGGTATTAAAGGTTGTCATCTTAGAAAAAAAAAAATCCCACAAGACCTAAGGGATTTTAACATTATGTAGCTGTATGATTAATTATTGAATATTGTGGTAGCATATCCTGTAGTTTACCTAGGCACAAAAATCAATTGGAGACCTGCATTGACCTGCATTACTTATTAACTAATGTTCAGTGAAAGTGAACACACAAAGTTGGCTGTTCTCTAGTTCATTTTGGATTCAGCTGTGCAGAAGTTTTTCTGATTAGTGTGGAACAAAACCTGGAAGGTCAAGACTTGGCATCGTGTGAGGGGGAAATGAAGGAATAATGATATGAACTGGCCCTTGTTTTGGGCCTCATTAGGTTCTTTAGCTTTGAATAGTGAACCAACAGACCAATGCCACAGTCTAATGCTCTGTATTACATTTCAGGCTTTATCAGAATGTGCAGTGACGTTAAAAACAATTCATCTCAAAAGGGTAAGCTTCATCATACTTCACAGGGAACAACTGTCACAGGCTTTTTCCTAGTGGTTTTATCAATTTCTGAAAGTTAGATATTTCCTAGAATGAATTCCTACTATACTGTTTATACTGTTGTATAAAAAACAGGATGGTCATAATGTTGTGCATGGATACAGGATTCAGTAGTTCTACCTCTTGATAAAATAATGCAAAATACTGACTCCTCATTTATGAGAAAAATCTGCTCACTTTGCTGCTGTTGTATTTCTGGGTAACCTATGTGAATTAGTAAAGTTGATTCACTTTCCCTTGGTAGATCTATTGGGTTATGTTTGTATTCTGCCAGCTTTGTGCAGTAAGCCTTCCTGTGCTGAAAAGTTATCTGACAACCATAGATAAAGAAAACAAAAACTGAAGTGTTAATCAAACGTTTGTTTTGCACAAAGGTTTGGTCATTACATTTTATTACTGCTTAGTTCACTGCAGATTACATAGTCAATGTTAAAAGAGGAGAAATACTGTGTTCATATGCACTTGGCTACTGAATTTTGCAATGGGAGTAGTATGGTAAAGCAGTAGGCAGATGCTAGTCCTCAATTATTTTATTTCTTCCAAATGTCAGATAGTGAAATTAAAGCTGCCTCCATAATTATCTCTTACAGTTGACATGTAACAGGCTGTTTGGTTCTATTTTAATTCTTATTTCAGTGCGATTTTTAGTGCATTTTTCTTCTGTGTAGCAAAAGATACCAAATTGCAGTAGAACCTGTAATGTCAAGACTGGGAAGTCTTTTTATTTGATAACACCTGAGAATAACTTAAACATTTAAAAAACTTTTTTTTTTTTCTGTAAAATGGTGATGTAGACCACCATACAGTATAGGGCTATGATTTTCCATCTGTAAAAAAATATGCATGGAAAAAATGTGTACTTCTTTTCTTTAGGGTCCTGAGTGCATTCAGTATCTTCAGCAAGAGTATTTGCCTTCTTTGCAAGTAGCTCCGGAGATAATCCAGGTAGGAGTTCCTAAAAGAATATTTGGAAAACTTTCCATAATTATAAATGTTAAATGGGGAGAAATGGATATTTACAAAGTTCACCTCCTTTCATCCCACAGTAAAATTTACTCAGTTATTGCATATAAGAATAGGATTAATTTATCATAAGGAGTAAAGGTACTGCAAAGGTACCTTGCAAAAAAAAAAAAAAAAAAAAGTCCGGTGCATGTAACTGTCTAAATCTTCCTACTTCAATTCAAATTTTCACTTGAAGATATCCTTATAGATAGTCCTGTTTCTGTCTCCTCAGCTAAAAATGAATCAGATATCCTGTATTTGGAAAAAAAAACCCAAAAAACCTACCAAACAACTAGTTTTTCACCCTAGAATGCATTTGGACTATCATAGCCTTTTACTAGTTTTTATCCATAACTTGTTTTTCTTCAGTTGTACATTAGGGAAAATACAAATGAGTCTCAATGGCTTCACATATGAATATATCTCAGGTTTTGTTGCTTCATTTAGTTACTTAGTTATATCTGTTATTTCTTTGTTCTCTCTTACAGGAATTCTGTCAAGCTCTTCAGCAGCCTGATGCTAAAGTTTTTAAAAATTACTTAAAGGTATAAAGACTTCTCTTTCGATAGCTTTTAGTTCCATTTGAACTTTACCATAAAATTCAGTCCATAGTAGTGACTTGGAAGTAAAGTCAAAATATTGAAATTTTTAGTAGTTTTTAGCTATTGGGAATCTCCAAGTAGTAATGAAGTTTATTGGAAAGACAGAGCAAACAACAACAAACCTACATCTATAAAACTGTTATTCTTAGCACCTTGCCATCTCAGTAGTTTGATATTCTTGTGCCTTTTGTTTAATAGCTGAAAAAGCAAAAATGTGATGCTATAATTGTAGAGAGTGTCAGAACACATAATTTTGAGGGTGTGAGTGTAATCAAATAGCAGAAGTCACACCCTTAAACTTAATGTGTTAACCAGTATGTTAAACACAAAAATGAGCTTTGTTTAACAAATTCTCTGATACCTCAAGCATTCCATGTCTTAATATCCTTTAATTTTTTTTTTAATTTTTCACAGGTTTTTTTCCAGCGAGCCAAGCCCTAAGGAAAGTACTGGAATCTCATGTACCTGTTTCCATAATGCAGAACTCTGGTTGTTAATTTATAAAAATGCTAACTCTTGTGCCATTAAAACTGGTTTTGTTTTTAAGAAATGTTGCTTTGTGCTCACATCAGTATGTACTTTAACCTTCTGCAAAAAAGAAATGCAAATTCCCCACCTGTGTCTCAGACATGAAGGTATGTGACAACATGAAAAATTCTGTATACACAAACTTTTATTATGTATAGGATGATTTAAGCTTACACTGTAACACATACAACAATGAAATTACACTTATTTTTTAAATTAAATGAATTAAATGTAAAAATACCTTCAGACCATAGCAATGGTTATTAAAATGTGTACATTTTTGATACGGAGTAAAATGTTTTAATAAGACATAAAATTCATTTGTTCATGTATGGTGACATGAAAATAAAACAATCAAAGTCCTTCTTGTAGATAGTCATTTTATTGAAGTTGTCTTAATGATAAAATATATATATACCTCCTATAAAATAGATTGGTGTAATAAATGATTTCACTTAAAAGTAGCATCTGGTTCTATCTTTTTTTAATAAAAACAATAAAATTTGATCCAGTGAAATGTCTAAGTCTCTCTGAATCATTTTTGCTCAATCTTTAGAAGCTACAGCATTCTTGAGCCTTCTGGCTGTTACACCTGAGTAGAACCTGGCAGTTTTTCTGGTGCTTAGGTAATAAATTGTATTTCTGCCTTGCATGTGGAAGGTGCTGCAAGAAAGAATTGCATTCATTGCGATATTTCAGTAGCATCAAGGGTCTATACAGTGATTTTTAGTAGAATGCTGCTACTTTTATTTTTTTAATTCTGTAACATTACAGGTTTTTATGACTTTCATAGGGGAAAGTTTGAGTCTTGCCATACATGGGATTTATAATTCTTTTCTTATGAACTAATGTCCATAGTAAAAAGCTGACTTACCTCTAGCATAATCAGATGAGCAATTTTCCTAGACCTCATGGTACTGTGTTCTTCATTCACGTTAATTGAAAAACAAACAGGAAGGTGGGTCAGAAGCAGCATGCAGGATGTGTGGTGATGTTTTGAGCATGCTGCCATTTTCATTTTTCACTGACAGAAACTACCTTTACTACCTTCAATAGGACAGTATCACTCCTGTAAGATTCTGTTCATTTGTTTAATCAAAAATTTTTTGTTAATTGATTTGTTGTATCACAGAACAAGTGCTTTTCACAGTACTTCCTTTCCTTCCTTTGCTGCCATACCAATGCTTCATTTCATTTTCTCCCATAGCAGTAGAAGCCTTCCCTCTCTGACTTGGAGCTTCCCAGGTGTTGCAATTCTCCTGCACCTCCCCAGCATGAAGGCTGTACCCCTGATGCTGCAGCTGTGGCTGAGCATTTGCTATCAGTGTGCTGCGTCTGTCTTCGCCTCCTTCCCCCACAGTTATGGAAGCTTTACCACAACAAGAGGAGAGCTTTCACTAGGCAGATTATGAAGTGAACAATAAAGCTTTCACCTTTAGCAAAGCTTTTTGGGTTTGAGTCATTATTAGTTTTCATATATAAATTAGGGTTTTGCCTTCTCAAGTAAGGGTAGTGCTGCTGAGAGGATGCTTTAGCTATTTTCAAATTAGACCCTCATGAGGAAAGTCTTCAAACTGGCCTCTGCCAAAAGAGACTATTTCCCTTCCTAAACCCCACTATCCTTCACCCCTCCTACACGTCCCTTTATGTCAAATCTGGAGCTCATCTGTGCCCATAATCAGCTATCCAGGAAGCTGAAGCAGCAGCAACACTTCCTCCTCACAGTGTGTTGCCCGCTCTGCTGGTGGCAGGTGAGAATGGATATAAAGCAGAGCATGCCAAGTGTAGGAACGAGCTGCATGTGGCACCCAGTATGTGGGTGTGCCTCTATTACAAACTTGTGCCCTGCCTTCAATCTCTGAATGAGTATCCTGTAGCATGAGTAGTCTGGATCTTCAGAGAATGTAAGTTGGTTCAGCCTGAAGAATTCAAAAAGAATTGTTTACTTTTGTATGTTTGACTCTGTTCAATCAGCATGCTGTCCTGTCAGGGCTTATGCAATGTGTGCTGTAAAGCAGGATCTGTGGGGTAGTTTCTGTAGCTTAACATGTAATTATTGATTCTGGCTACAAGCACTTTTTGTAATTTCCTTCAGTGGTGCAGATGATAGGTCTGCAGCTGCTCTATCACAGTTGGCTTTGTGGTGGGTATGCAGTGCCTAGTAACATTCTTTGTAAAGAATCAAGGTTTAGAAAGGCAGTTGCTGAGTTTCTACATCTTTACTTTGAAGAACTGGGTTCCTGCTGTGCATGTTTTTTGACATCTGGACCAAGAAGTTCACTGCCTCTCCCCAAGGAAAGATCCACTAATACACTTCATAATCAAGAGTGTGAACTAGATTCGTCAGGCAGTGTTTAGATACTTGGAACGTAATACAAAAACTACTCAAGCACATGGTGTGACTCTCAGGGATGGTCTTGTGCAGAGCCAGGAGTCGCAACTCAATGATCCTCAGTAGGTCCTTCCAACTCAGCATAATCTGTCATGCTTGTGATATTTCTTGTGGGGTAGGATGAGAAAAAGAGATGAGAGCACTCCACAGATAGATTAGGTTGACAACAACAATTTATCCTTTTTTGGCCAAATGTTAATGATCTCATTTAAAGGCTGCATCAAACACAATCACCTGCAGCTTTCCTGTATGACTTAACATGGTTGTGATCAAAATGCCTCTGTATCTAGACTGAAGATGTTTAAGATCATCATCATGGTAACTCCTCTATTGAGTAAGGCAAATTTCCTCTTGTAAAGAGTGTTTAAATGGGAAACACAACTGCAAGTCATAATTAAAGATGAGGCACCTTTTCTAGAGAGATGGTAGCTTTTATTTACAAGCTGGTATAATGGCTAAAGACTGACAAGCTTTCAGGCCTTCAAACACTTTTCCTGGTGTGAAGTGCAATGAGTTTCATGCAGGCTGATATGGGAGGACAAGTTTGGGGTGAGTAGTTTACTCAATGGAGGGAAGACATTTTAGCAGCTAATTGCTGTCCAGAGAGGTAATCAGCCCTTTCCCCTCCTCTTGTCAGCATTGTAGTTGTCTGATTCCAAAACAAGATTTATGGTGGTAAGCCTTGCAAAATAATTCTCAGCTTTTTCAAAATCTTTGCTGCTATTAAAAAATAAAGTCAATGCTATGTAGAAAGCTCCCCATCCTGTCACGGAGACAGTTTTTTTGGCTGGAATTTTCTCACTATGGGGTGAAGTAAGTGCTACAGCAGGTGCCAGGAAAGGGTAGGTGTGGAGGGAGCAAGCCCCTTTCAGCAGCAGATGACCATTGTGCCTGTTAGGCTGTTGTGCCTGTTATGTCACTCCGTAGCCATATGGTCACTGGACTTAATTTGTGATATATCAGTATGATAAGCCAACTAAAGAAACCAAAGAAAGGAGAGTAAAGGAAAACACCAAACAGGTTTTAACCAATTAAGTACACTAGGACTGCTGGGAAGGATGGGCACAAGTAAAACAACAGGACGTGGTGGAAGTGGTGACAATAATAAGTGACAAAAATTGGATGGGGCAGCCAGAAATAGGAAGGGCAGTCTCTCTGTGTAAAACATGGTAGTGGCAAAAGACAGCAGATAAAAAATTTGGAACATGTTAGAAAATGTATTTCTGCCAAGGTCATGTGGTCCCTGGTAATAGCAGAAGTGGGAAAATCAGAGGCACAGTGGTGGTTTGGTGAGAAATGTTTTCTTACTCTAGTGGGTCTTTCTGTTCTCTGGTTGCTCACATTCATTGTGACAGATGCATGGGCAGTTGTATTTGTCTGTAATCTGTCTTGGGGGTGTTATACACAGTGTTTCTGACTTACTATGAGTTGGGTACCTGTGGGGGATGTGAATTACACACGTTATACCCACATACAGTATGATAATCACAGAATCATTTAGATTGGAAAAGACCTCTAAGACCATCAAGTCCAACCACTAACCCAGCACTGCCAAGCCTATCACTCAACCATGACCCTAAGGATCACATCCAACACATCTGTTAAATACTTCCAGAGATGAAGACTCAACCACTTCCCTGGGCAGTCCGTTCCACTGCTTGACCACCCTTTTGTCAAAGAATTTTTTCCTAATATCCAATCTAAATCTCCCCTGGAGCAACTTAAGCCCTTTTCTTCTTGTCCTGGTGATCATGAAGATTGTTTGCTAGATAGGTTTTGTATTTGTTGCTCAAGCATGAAGGCTTTTACTTCTCACTTTCTGTTTCTCTGTTCTTCCTGCATATGATGGTTGTTCAATATCCCACGCATTTCAGAAAAGCAGGAGATACCAGGCTCTAGAACAAGAGGTTTTTTTAATCTAAGGATGTTTTTATAGTCAATACAAGCGACTATTCCACTGAATTCTCCTAGATGTCTTTGTATCTATGAGAAAAGAGGAAGAATATAATTAGTGTGAGGTTTGCTTGGAAACATTAATCTGTACATGTTGTAAACAGCTTTGGAATGCATTCTCTGGTGGCAAGCTGGAAAGAGCTGCCTTATGTCATGGAACGGCATCTCTTCCCTCTGAAAAACCACAGAAGAAAATCCTTAAATAACATGGAACCACGAAAGGCAGTTGCAGCAGAAGTGAAGTTGACTGCTGAACAGCTTTACTTCTTCTGCTTCAGCTGTGATGCCTCTTAAGTACTTAAATCAAATATAGAAAGCAAATAGATTACAAGAGTAAAAAGCTCAAAAGCTTTGATTTTGTTTAGAGAATTTGTGATACAGGAGAAAACAACTATTAACTTATGTATGAATTTCAAGTGTTACTGTTCTACCCCACTTAATGGTAAAGTTAGTGGTTTTCCTTTTGGTAAGGTTGGTAAAATGCAATTTCTCACTCAAAATTTTACAAGTTAAATAATTCAATTGGATGCTCATTCTTTCTTAGCAAATATCTAGTGTGATTTCCACTCTCCTCTCTTTTTAACTCATTTTTGCTAGGTCACCCAGAGGGTCCCAAGAAGAAGATTAGAAGAACATACCATGTTTTTGCCTGTTTCAGTGCCTTCAGCTGTGATTGACTATGTTCAGCTTGACTTTTGTTTGTTTATTTGTTTCCCTAGCATTTTTCTTTTTTGAGTTCTGGCATTCACAGCTATAAGTGTGAAGACTGTTTGGAACATGCCAGCTTCAGCTGCAATTCCCACAGCCATATTGTTAGGATTGTACAGTTCCAATAATATACAGCTACAGACTGCTAAATCTGTGAACATGAATGAGAATCCAAATACAAGAGAGGTGAGGAATACCAGAAGTTTTACTTATATGTTAAAAAGAAATGGAAGCAAGCAAAGCAAACAAATTCTAGAATGAAACTGCAATGGCACTTTCCTTTTTGTGTCTATTTTCTCCTATTCTCCTTAAATAGGGCATAATATTTTCCTCTGATTCATGCTGTGAAGCATTTAAAGGTTATAGATCTTCCGTGCAATAAGGATCACTGATTATATTGCAGACATACCCAAAAAAATGAACCATTTGGGTCATGCAAACCCCATGAATATTTTTAAATGATTCAAGAAGAGGGGAAAACACACAGATGATAACTGCAGTGAGAGCAGTCAGTGGCCAGACCCAGGGGCTGGGTGACACTGCATCTAGGATATTCTAAGCGTTAAATAAACAAAGTCCTGGGGAACCTGGTCTGAAGTCAGCACTGACACTGTTTTGAGCAGGTGACTGGACCATAGACCTCATCCATCCTGTATGAGACTATGATTTAAGACATCCAGTTCTATAAAGCATCACCATACTTAACCAACCGTTTAGTTTTATTCAGAAGTGGAAGCAAATACACACTCGCAAAGAAAAGTTCACAGGCGTTTTCCTGATTTTGTGGGGGGCCCTTGCAGAAATCCATATTAACAATTTCATGAACGTTTCTGAAGAAAACAAAGTTGGCTCATGGGTATCCACCTGAAAAAAAAAAAAAAAAAAAAAAAAAAAAAAAATAGGGCTTGCAAAGCTGGGTACAGAGGAAAGGGTAACAGAAATAAACCATGTCACTTCTGAGGACCACTGCAGTGTTTTGAAAGATGCAAGGACAGAATGAAATGTAGTAGGGAACTATTCCCTCTAGAATATAGCATTATAAAGCAAAGTTCAGATCCAACAAATGGGGAACACGAATTAAACATTTGTATTAAGACCATAAATGCATCAAAATCAATTTATCAGTTTCACTATAGAGAACTTCGGAAAAACCTTAGTACCCTGCAACAAGTGAAGCAGAGAAAGTCTGAACTTGTGATAAAATTTATGAAAGGTAAGATAATAGCAATAAACAAAGCCTGTGAGCAAGAGGCTGCTGTCAGTTCCTCAAAAGAACAGGTTTCCAAAATTTGTGAAGATGGCAACTCCAAACAAGAAATATAGAGCATCAAAAGAGGGATCGTCTTGGAAGGGAAAAAAAAAATCTTTCACTATTTTCCCACTATGATTACGATCAGATTACATTATGCATAAATTATAAAGTTATCAATATTTTTCATTATACAAAACTTTTACTGGACCAGCAACATTACTGGACAGACAGAAAACACAAAGCAAAGGATAAATCAGCCGGAAACTTTCGTTTAAAACATGACAGTAGCAACTAAGCCGGAGTAGGCATGTGAGAACGGCCACGATTTCCTGAGGTTTTAACAGGGTGAAACAGAAATTACACGGGGCGGACAAACATTTCTTCCGGGCAAACATATCCCTTGACCCCGCCGTGGGGGGGCGGGGGTCCCACAGTCGTGCCTCAGTGGTCGGGGCAAGGGCAGAGGCAGCTTTGTCCGTGGTGCCGAGGAAGCGAAACCTCCGCCGGGCCGATTACGCAGCAATAAAATCACCAGGGAGCCCTCCCCGGAACCGCTACGAGCCCGTTGTGAACATCGCGCCAGCGAAAACACTCGCAGCGATCACTTTTATCCATCACCCGACTGCCAGTTTCCCGTGTTTCCCAGATATTTCCCTGTCTGACGGCCCACCGCCTCGGGGGCGGGCACCGCCACGCCGACCGAAGGCGCGGGGCGGCCGCACGGGCCCCGCCGGCCGGGGAGGGCGCGGTGGCTGCGCCGCCCGGGCGGTGCCTGGCCCGC
>VZUI01037197.1:0-69922 GCA_013401135.1 Cettia cetti | reverse complement strand
GGCGGCGCCGCAGGAGGGAGCGGGGCAAGCAGCGGCCCGCGGCCGGTGGCCCCCGCACCCAGGAGGAGGAGGCGGCGGCGGAGGCGCCTCCGCCGCCGGGCGAGCAGGCGGACAGCGAGCAGGGCAGCCCGGCGGCGGCCGCCTGGGAGCCATTCGGCGGCAAGTCGCTGGAGGAGATCTGGAAGGCGGCCACCCCCCGCCTCACCACGTTCCCCACTATCCGTGTGCGGGGCAGCATGTGGAGCCGGCGGAGCCTGGCGGCGGCGCGGCGCCGAGCGCAGCGGATCCTCGGCGTGGACCTGTCCCCCGTGGTGCGGGTGCGCCGCTTCCCCGTGGCACCGTCCTGAGCCTGCGGGGGCTCCGCTCCCCGCGCCTCACCTTGGCCGCGGTGCGGACAAAGAGACCGGTATCAGTCACCTGTTTACATTGCTTTTGTCTGGATCGTGTTCTGCTGCTGCACTTTATGGCCCGCTCGGGCGGCGCCGGGCCCCCCGCCGCACGGGGGGCGGTCTGCCGGGCCCCGGCCTCGCCCCGGGGTGGGGACCGCCTGGCAGGTATCACGCGTGGGGACCAAGTTCCACTTCCACTTTTTTTTCCTCTCTCCCATTGGGCTACCTCACTGGTCCAGAAGTCCACCCAAGAAGTTATTTTCCAAAGGAACTTACTTTCATGCTTGTATAATAAAGCACCATCTAATTCTTGCTATTTTTTTTCTTTCCCTCCTTCCCCTTTTCCGATGGATTATGTATGCTTTGTGGTGTTGCACTAGTATGTGCTCAGGGTATTTTGAATCCCAAGCATTCCCAAGTTTCAGTTTACTCTGATAACGGATGCGTAAAGAATGGAAGTTCAGGACTCGTGGCTGTTCTTGATGGTGCAAAAACTTTTTAAATTTTAATTTCATGAGCTTAGTGATATATAAAGATGTATCGCGCAGTATAATTGTTACACTTTTGTATCTAAAGTCATTTTTAAAGTTTTCTAGTTGAACTAAGTATTTGTTTCTATGGAGCACCTAAAGATAGAATCATCCTGATATTTTATAACCCTGTTTACTTTAGGGAAGCTCATTTGGTCAACCTAAGTGAACTTAATAAAAGTCAAAGAACAAATGGTGTTTCAATTCAATGAAACTGCACAGGGATGGGTTTCTGGTAAAGTACACCACCACTGAGGCGCTCTGTGTCAGTGAGCTCTGGCTTTGAGAAGAACGTAACTGCTTATCAAAGCAATGTATAGGTGTCTGGAGGTGAACTATGATCCAGCATTGGTGCTGACAGCCAGAAGTCAGCGTGACACAAATATCACACTGAAGTGCCTCTCTCTGCAAAAAGAGTAAGACTTGATATCTGGTCACTCAATAACAAACTAGCATTTGTTGTCCTGTGGTTATGAGATAGTTAATGATGGATAACCGTGTTTAATATAATTACTTGCACATAATTATTTTTATAAACCTTTCATGGGTTCCACAGTAGACTGATGAAAAATTCATGATGTAGCTTGATTACTTTGACTGAAAAATAACATGTAGTCATTCTCTGTGATAGGCAGTCTCTCTTTAAACTGATTTATTAAAGGGGTTTTTTTGCTCTTATGCCTTGCTATGCCTTGAAATTGGTGTGTGAGGTGCTAAAGGTGTGTGTGAGGGAGAAAGTGATTGATTCTCTTTTTACAATAATTTTTTTTATGCTTGCAAGAGGATTAGGAAATGCTGGGTAAGACACTGCTTACATTCCAACTATCTTGGCAGATGGGACTTACTAGTTTTCATGGTGGAATGAACAACATTACAACTTGCTATAAGAATCATTTGATGATTTAAAATTTCTGATGTCTGTTGACTCCTTGCTGCCTGCCTTCAATAAGGGCAGTAAGACATCTTGATGATGTAGAGGCTGCTTGTAAAAACTTGTTAGTGTAAAGCAGCCAGCCTCTTCTAGAAACATGTATATTCCTCTTAGTGAAGCTGCAGACTCCTTATTCTTCCAAACTAATGCTTAATCTATTCTACATCCATTTGGCTTTTGGAATTGTTTACATAACGTTGGACCGTCTGCTGATGGCTGCAGTAGTGCCACGTCGCCTTTCAGAAGGGAATTAAATGAAAGTTCAAGGGTGCATATTGTTGTGCTGTTCCTCTGGGTATAATACCTGCTTGACTGTAAAAGCAAAATTGGGTTGATTTAAAACCTGGTAAGGCAAGCTGCAGAGTGACCAGATGCTGAGACTCCAGATATTTCAGTTTTGAAATTCTACTTCAGAAACACAAGAGTATTGTTACTAGTTCTTAAAGTGTATAGGCGATTTCAGTGCTCCTACTGCTAGGTTGAGGTGTTTTTTAGTATTACTTTCAACTCTGTAGAAAGGTGATAAAATTAAGGATTTGACTTGTGCAGATTCTTAACTCCTAAAGAGGCACAACACAGGCTAGGTCAGATTTCAAGGGTGAGAATTAAGGCTGCCAGAGGTATGATATGGGAGACACTGTATTAAATTTGTGCTGCCTTGTTTGGAAGCATATCCTGAAATGTTCTGTGTAAGAACAAGACATAGTGAAGTAACTTACAACTCTGTTGAGTGACTCTTGCTCTGGGTGCTTTGTGAGTTGACTTGCTTATTTTTCTCTTGGTTGTGCTTTGACTTCTTGGTTTAGAAGTGGGAGCTTTACTGCAGGTGTAGTGTGTTTAGCTGATACCCTGTTAGCAGGTTGGGTTGACGTTTCATTGGAGTCGGAACTCTTCTGACAGCTGCATTTACGGATTCCTAACTGATCTACTCCGGTTTGTGAAGTCAGTTAAGAATGGGAAATCTTTATACAGGTTTTCTGGCCATGTAATGAGCTGAAATAGCTCAGCAAAGGTTCTGAGTAGAGCATGGGGTGTGAAGGCCAGCAGGTCACAGGGAAATTAACCAGCTTATTTCATGATTGTATTTATGGCAGTTTGTAGTAATCCAGGACAGAATTGTCTGTGGTCCCATTTCCCTCCATCTTTTTCCTTCTCAAAGGTGCTATTCCCACCTACCTCACTGTTCATCTGAGGAAACTAAGCAAGCAGAAAACTCTTCAATTTTAGGTTTGGCTTCTGTTCAGCCTTCTAGCTGTAGACCAGATCTGAGGAAGGTTGAAAGCGGGTGTGCAGTATTGCCACCATATTGAGTTAGATGATTTTAAACATGATAACAGTAGTTTTATTTTATGAAAAGGGCTGATACTGTTTTTGTACTCTACCAATATGTTTGGTGTTGGAGATAGCGTAATGGATTAGACAAACCTCTGACTCCATGTAGCTGTTCCTGCGCCCACACTGAGCAGTGTGAGAGGTGTGATTTGCTTGATTTAACTCAGTGGTTTCAACATCCTGTCACATGGGGCTGATTCTGAGACTGACAAAATGCAGGCCCAGAATAAATCCAGTGTACAATGCCCAGTCTACTTCAGTCAGCACGCATGGTCTCATATTAAACAGGAATTTTGTGGTAGCCTCTGTTGCTGGTTTCCTCCCTTATGAGGTCCCGTTACAGAACGTAATATCGGCTGTTTCCTTTACCAGATCTGAATTTTCAACCAGTCACTCAAAGGTTACTGAATTTCAAATACTGAATTTCAAAATGTCACACTACCAAAAAGAGTTGGACGACAGCTCCAGATGTCAGTTGAGGCCACCATTGGTCTAGCATGTTGCCTGGTGTAGTCTTTACATTCAGAGGCAGTGCCTTCCTCTGAGTCATTGCACAAATACATTGTTCAGGACTAAGCTAATAGAAGGGGAATGCAGTGCCTTGCAAGAGTTCTCCTGAGGTCTATTGTTTCATAAAAATTTTCACATCAGAAGGATCAAAGTGTACAGCTGGTCCCTGAAACCCTTTGTTGCTCGTCTTTAAACCAAAAGTCTTAATATACCCAAACCTCATGCAGAGCATCATTGTATTTGCAGAAGACAATTCTAGTACTTGGATTTTGCATTGAAGGGTTAGGGAATGTTGTGTGTATCTGTATTTCCTTGCCTATCACAAGCAAAGGTCAAAGTGAATCTGGTTTGAAGATTTCAGCATTGATAGCAAATAATTTTTCACTTACTGCTGCTTCAGCAAGACTGAGTCCTGGGCTCTTCATGCTGTTTAAAATAATTGACTTATGGTAATATGTGTTGGCTCAATGCTGTACTTCAAGCCCAAAGTTTGCAGCCTATGAAACCAGTAATAGGAAGCGCCTCTATTTCCTTTTGGCCCAATGGACCAACAAAAAAATTTTGATTGTATGTATGAGTCAAAACCAGGGATTTGGGGTTGAACTGAAGGTCTTGTTTGATTTGAAATGCCCAGGTTTTGCTTGTGTCTATAAACACAGGAAATCTGGAAGCAAAGGACTAGATTGACAAGAATGAATGGAAATACCTCAGGGAAATGGGGCAATTCATATCAAGAAAGAAGGTGGATCCTAGAAATCCTAGACTTGAAAGACACAAATTTCAGTGCTTTGTAATGGTGAACTTTGAAGTTCTATGTTATGGAGGACCATGTTATAAGAGTTTGAACTATTTAACTCTGTATAATAAATACTCCCTAAGTGAGAAAAGATTCCTGAATATCGCAGTTTTTAGGAAACAGCTTGCTTCTTCATTCACTATTTATTTTAGGTGAGCATAACTCCCTTTAACAAAAAGACTGAGGCAAATCCATCCCACAGTATTCTGTGGTAGGGAATCTGCTCAGGTGATGACTCCAAATGTTCAAGTGCTCCTGATGGTTTATTCCCAAATGAGGAATCCCTCTATATGAGGCATCCAGTATATGTGGTGGTAGGACTATGTAGGAGAATTTTGGAACATGTCTTATCCCTAATCAAGGCAAAGCCATTTTTCCATACTGTAGAAATAAAGCATATATATATATACCTCCCCAGTGTTAATACTTAAATATCTTCATAAAATTACAAAAAAATCTTGGCACCATTTTTTTTTTAATGTAAAGAGATCTGAAAATGTTTCACAGGGTTGACTCCAGGAAGAGAGTCTTATTTATATATTTATTTACTGTAAAACTCTTCATGAAACTTCTAAGTAGTACTCAGCATTATAGGAGATGGAAGAAGTGGCCCTTCATTCATGTGTTTTTCTCAAACAGGTATGCAGCCAAACAGAAAAGTCTGTGGTACCCTGTACTTTCTGCTGGGCTTAAGAAAGCTTCCATTTTGGTTTTCTTTCAGTCTTCTTGTTTGGGACTATAGAAGATTAGCATTGATAATGTTGAAGTTAAGAGATGGTAGTGTCAAAAGAAAGCCCAGTCTCTGGAACTGCTCTCTTTGTTCTGGGTTTCTCTCCTCATTGCTGCTTCAAGGATGCAGACATCCTGTACCTGCCCCACCTCCCATCCTCCCTTCCCAGGCCGATTTTGAGGAGAGAGGAAAAATTGATCACTCTAGAATGGCTAGGAGGTGAAATTCTTCCTCTGAAAGGCAGGTGGGTTTTTGGTTGGTTGGTTGGTTGGTTGGGGTTTTTGTTTTGTTTTTGTGTGTGTGGCTTATATGTAGCTGGCTGCTGCTTTCCACCTCCTCTGAGAGTCTTCTCTTTGCCTTTGCTGCACCATCGGCCATCTCAAATTACCTGTTACTTTGCTTGTGCAACTGAGCAGCCTGTTCATCACCTCATGTTGCCCACGTCAAACCGCCTTGCTATAGGATGATCTCTGAAGATGGAGAGGACACATTCATATGTACACATAATAAGTGTTATCCTAATCTCACATTTTGGCAGCAGTGGATGTTACTCAAAATATCAGATGATGTTTCCAAATAGATAGTATTTCCTGGAGGAGAGGTAAGAAACCAGACTGAAAGAGTCCAGTGTGACGGTTTCTTGTTTGAGGCTGTGTGATCCAAGATGCCTTTTCAAAGTATTTTTGAAAAAGACGTTTCTTTCCATCTCCCCATTAATTCCTAAAAATTCTAAAATGAAGATACTATGTTACTAATATTTTTTTGCCTTTCCAGTTGAGCAGTTGAAATAACAACCATCCACTTCAGAACTGTTAAAGTCATTTATAACTGAACTTATCCCATGTCTCTGTAAGGTAAATGGTGAAAAAAGAACATATACTTCTGGTTTAACTGTGCATGTCAGAATGTGCAGGAAGCTGACACAACACAACACATTTCCCCCCTTCAAGGATATGTGTCTGCTCAGTAATGGTCCCCTATCCTGCGCTTACCCTTTGTCCTTCCCAAGCTCCAGAGTAAGGTTCCAAATAGCAATGATTTCCGAAGTATACAAATATAATTATGTATGGCAAAGGCTAAATTTTACAGATGGTATATATAATTATGGAAGTTTGTAATTAATAAGTGTATGTATGTGCTCATGCACACATGCACTCAGACCCCAAAGCAGTTGTCCTAAAGAGGCTTCTGTTGTAGTTTTTATTTGTCCAATGCCATTGGAACATATAGTGGAACATATATTTTAAAATACATCACATCTATTCTAAAAATGCCCCACATTTCCATGCTATGCAGGGTCAACAAAACTGTCCCTAGGCCATAGAAATCCCTCCTGAATCTATCTTATGTACTTCCTAATGGTTATCCCATCCAGAAACCCCTTTCCAGTAAGGTTTCTGTAGACTTCTGGCTCATGGTAAATCCACTAATATTAAAAATTTGTGGTATAATCTCTACTTAGCACTTGTGGTCTTGGGAGGTTGTGAGGGGAATTCAGCTCTTCCAAAAGAGTAGGTATCTGATCTTTCAATTTTACACAGTTTGAGAGAGAAAGCAACCTGTGGCAGAAAATCTTAAACCCAATATTTTTTCTTAGGAGAAATACTGAAGTCCAGTTCCTGCTGCTGTTGAGTGGCCTTCAGCAGGAAGAGTCACACAGCTCAGTCACAAAATGCCTTCCAGTCAAGTACTTTTCCCAGGAAAAAAACACAGAGCACCTTGTCCTGTGAATGTACAGAAACAGTGCAGTGCTGATTCTGAGTGGGCTTTAATGTGGTTGTAATGTCAGGTGCTGTTTTTCATAGAAATTCTCAGTACTTTGTAACTCAGGCTATACTAAGGAATAGTCATCTTTTCATTCCTAGATCATTTAAGAAACTCAAAGTTTTAATCTTTTAAAAGCTGCCCACACAATTCCCGCCCCCCCCCGCCCCCCCCCAAAGATGTATCAGTTGCTCAGGAAGTTATACCTGTGAACAGAAAATAACTCAGGTTGGAAGGGACTTAGAGAGGTTAACCTTGTCAAACAACATCCTCCACAATCAAGCACAGACAAAAGATATTTTGAAAAGTGGTCCTTTAAAGACATCCTAACTACTTATAAAAAAGAAGGATAGGGAGAGAATTAATTAGAAATTATGCTGGGGCAAATTTTCCTGCATTGAAATGTATCCCAGGGTCCTGAGGGAACTGGCTGATGTCATTGCCAAGTCACCCTCTGTCATATTTGAAAAGTCATGGCAGTCAGGCCAAGTTCTTGGAGACTGGAAAAAAGGAAACATCACTCCTATTTTTAAAAGGGGGAGAAGGGAAGACCCAGGGAACTGCAGACGGGTGAGCCTTTCCTCTGTGCCTGGAAAGAACATGAAGCAGGTCGCCATAGAAGCAATGTTAAGGTGCATGCAAGACAGAAAGGTGATCTGAGACATCACTAAGGGCAAATCATGCCTGACCAATCTATGATGGAGTGACTGCAATGGTCAAGGGAAGAGCAACCAATGCCATCTGCCTAGAATTCTGTAATGCTTTCAACACAGTCCCACATGACATCCTTATCTCTTAATCGTAGAGATGTGAATTTGGAGAGATGGACTGTTTGGTGAATAAGGAATTGGCCAGATGGATGCAGCCAGAGAGCTGTGGTCAATGACAGGCTGGATGGGGCTTTGAGCAACCTGGTCTAGTGAAAGATGTCCCTGTCCATGGCAGAGGGATTGGAACTAGATGACCTTTAAGGTCCATTCCAATCCAAGCAATTCTAAAACTCTATGAAGTCCACAATGAAAAAAAGGTGCTGAACTTTGATATTGTAAAATCTATACATTGTTACCATAATGTCATTTGGAGCTTTTTATCCTCTCATCTTGAATGATAAAATTAATGATGCTGAACAGAACATCCCAATACTTATTTCTGGACAAGTGGAAAGAGGCAGAGAAGAAAGTAGAGGAAATTTCTGTCAATTTTTATTTTCTTAAATTGTTCCATCTACTTTACTACTGGCTTTGTTTTATGATCCAGCCTTTTACTGCAGCTCCATGTAATTTGACAGAATTCCTGAGTGCAGTGAGTTGTGCTACAGAGAATATACCCTAGGTGCTCTTAAAACATATTAAGTATTTGAATACTGACTAGATACATCAAATGTGCTCATTTATTAGCAATAAATAATGATCTTCTGCATAACAAATGTGCATAAATTATTTCCATCTGCACATAAATTTCACCTCATTGTCCAGTATCTAATGGAAACCTTTCCATCACACCAGGTGTCTCAATAATCCCCTGGTGCTTGTATCCTTCTGGTTTGGCTTAATGCTTATATCATTGTCTGTTTACTCATGTCCAGCTTCCTCTTTCATATTTCCACTGTATGTAAAAATCCATTTCCTATTAAAGAAATTGTAATTGCTGGGATCATGGACTACTTGAAACAATTTGAATGAAAGAAAACCTTATAGAATTTGGAGAGCTGGCTGAAATGATCCTGAAAAATAAGTTTGTCTTAATGAAAAATGTCCCATTTAAAAGAAAAGCACAAGGCAGCCTGTTGTTTTTGCATGATTTATTTTGTTGACATTTTTATAAAGACATCTTTTATTTTTGTGAATAGTCTTTCATTACACTAAATGTTTGAAAGCTTCCATTTTTGGCAAAGGTATAAAAGATAATGGGGGTGAAAGCCACTTAGACATTTTTGTTCTTTATTTGAGTAACTTGTTTTTTTAAAATGCAGAACAATATATCAATGAGAACTGGAAATAATTTATTTTTAATTATTTTCTCCATGGTTTTCTTGCTGGTAGTGTCCAGTGCACGTCTGTGAAAGTACCAACCTAAAGGGATTGTGAGACACGTGAACAGGTGAGCTGGGCAGTGCCTGGGCAGGAGGGTCCTTGTGTTGGGCACAACTCTGGCACACATCATAGGATCTTAGGATTTCTGTGTCCTCCCTGCTGATGCTAAGCATTCCCCCCCTCCCAAGGCACCCCTTTCCTGAGAGAAGGTGGCCTGAAACTCAGGTCTGCAAGGCTGTTGCCCTCCTACATTGTGTAGGACTTTTTCTTGGGCACGGAATGTAAAATACCACCACATCAGACTTGTAGCTCCCTACTTGCCAAAATGCTACAGAATATCTGGAGTGCCAGACAAGGAAATAATATTTCATGTCAACGGTGTTGCTAATTAACGTGTAAATCATTTTGCTCGCTTTTCACTATCACAAGATAGGCTTACAAAAAATCAAAATAATTATATATATTTAAAAATCAAAATAATTATATATATTTATATATATATATATATATATATATATATACCTGCAACTTTTAGAAGTCACAAAATACACTTTTCAGGATTTTCTTTGCCTTCAGGAAGAACAGACTCTCATTTGAATTTTGAATGACAAATAAGTTTTCTCAGTCTAGGAATGGGGACAGTAAGAAAAACAACAAATACCATGATCCTAGCAATAAAATCCCAGAGTTGGCAGTCGTGGATCAGAGAAGACAAGGCTTGGGAGGGAGCCAGACCCTGCCTGTGAACAGGAGCAGCAGGCTGGAGACAGCTGTCTGGAATCTGTCTGGGCAGCAGGCACCCCAGGAGATGAGAGAGTCATGCAGGGAAGCAGCTTTTTGCTGCTATGGGAGCTGAACATCGGAGCTTGTTTCCACTTAAAAGGAGGTTCCTGTTAGAACTGCAACTGGCAAACCCTGCCCATGAAGATGAAAGCTAGAGAGCTGCTCAGAATAGAATTACACGAGCAGAAGGGAGTTGCTGCATGTATAAAAACATCTATATTAGAGGATTCATTGACATACAGGGTTTCAGAGTGGGTGGGTGATTTGGTTGGTTGTTTTTGTTTTTGATGAGGAGCAAGTCTATAGGAAAGGAAGAGGACACAGGAGCAATGTAGGGAGACACAATTTGCCTTTCTCTATGCACAGTTTTGAACAATTGAAATGAGGTCAGATCAGGATTCCCCAGATGTTAGACCCTGTGGGGAGGTGAAGATGACCTTTGGTAACAAAGCAAGCAGTCTTCTACTACTGCCATGAAAGTTGGGAACGCTTATGAAAATTCACTGCAAATTGAGTTTGCAAAGCCCAGAGCACATCCCATTTCTGGCTCTAGGCTTCTTGTGCACAGAAATTCCATCACACACACCAATTATTATTTTGGGGCTAGCTGGAACATGAATTTGAGAACATGTTAAAGAGCTTCAATCATATTAGCCATCCATTTTCTTTTCATCTTGGTAGCTGCAGTTTAGACATAAATCATCTGGGCTGTGCTTGGGAAGACCCAAGTATCAGGATATCTCATGGTGGACCACTTTAATTCAATCCAGCTGATATCAGCCTGTCTAGACTATGTAAAGGAAAATTTGGAAGCATGTGATAGCATAATGCAAGTATTTAAGCTTTCACCACTCCAGGCAGGTCTGGAGTTCAGCATTCACAAACCAGCACAAGTGGTAGAGGGTGCTGGGCATGAGCACAAACACAGACCCAGGACTGAAAAACAGTGCAGGCAATAGCCAGAGAAAGGGCTGGCTGATCTTGGAGATGAGGACAGCACCTATGGGTGAGAATGGTTTGACAGTGTGTTGTGCCCTCTTACTCACTGATGCCTGTCCTTGTGCCAGTGCAAATAGCAGTGCTGGACCCAAAGGCAGTGACGGCTGTTCATGTAGTGACCTACTTTAGCATGTGATTACTGATACTGGAACATGCCAAATGTGTCTCCTGCTGTACAAGGGATCTGCTGCATTTTCAGGTTTCCCTGCAAGGGCCAGACCTCATTTTTTTGTGACTATTTTGTTCCTTCTTAGTTACCTACGTCATCTTCTTTCTTGGAAACCCTGACTTCTCCTGTGTTCCCCAGCCTTTGCTGTTCTCTTCTATTTTTTTCCCCTTTTTACTATTCTCTTAGGGGACATCAGCATCCCAGAAGATCAGTGGGTTTGCAACTGAGAAACTCATGCAACCCATTAGCTATGCTTCAAGAGAGCTGTCAGTGTACCCAGAAGCAACAACCCTGTGGCAGTACCAGGAGGCTGACAGCTGCTGAATGGTGTCTCATTAAACTGGAAAGGTTATGGCCTTGCTCTTGAAGATCCAGACAAATTCCTGGGGTTGGCATGGCTCAAGTGTCTCCAATGCAGACAGCTCAAATCAATCTTTGGTGGGAGCAGAGCACCCTGCCTGTTTAGCACCTGAACAGTTTGGAGGAGAACATTTCTTCTCACACTCCTTTGGGGCCTCTGGCCTTCACTGAAGAGCCATGCAAGGACATATCAAGGGGCATGTCTTTGGTCCTCTTCCCTAACCCAGCTGGAGTCAGGGGAACAACATTAGTGGACCAGCTTCCAGCCCCAGGTGTGTGCTGGTGACCAGCTCTGGTGCTGTACTTCTGTGAGCGACCACAGCACCATTCCTCCACCATCCACCCCTTGGTGTTTCAGCCTCCTCTTCCTTCCTTCATGCTTCCCCTTCCTGGTGAGTTGAAGCTCACAATGGGGGAGGAGGTGATAAATGTAAATCGTCTCACGAAGTGACTAAAGGCATGGGCTTTCCTTTTGTCTTCCCAAATCCCACAGAGCCAATGCTAGGGCTGTGGCTGTATTCCAGACAGAATATATATCCCCATAAAACTGTGCTCAACAGCTCTCGCTACTACTGAAACCACCAGCATGTTAAAACACCTTGTTACTAGTGGCAACCATTTTCTGCTAGTCTAATTTCTGTGCTTTCAAAGAATGGGAAGGGATAAAATAGCATTTCTTGTTTGTTTGGGAAGCCCTAGTGTCCTTTTCATTCCTGCACAAGTCCCCTTTGCTGCTTTTGCAGACCACAACATGGCCAGTGAATTATCCCTTCAGCAGCCTCTGGTGCAGAGGGTTTTCAAGATGCCTGCCATAAGCCAGATTTCTCTGGTACCTGTAAGCACAGCAGAGCTCACAGCCTGTCCAAATGTGGAATGTGAGCCCCATTTCTCCTGCCTTCTGTTAAGTGGCCTCTCAGCCATCCTCATTTTTCCCCAGCAGAATTATTTTGTCTAGCTCAGAGATAAAAATAGCTCACTGTTTTCTAGGGACAAATTCTAAAGAGATGTTCTCAAGAGAAATGCACTGAACGCCAGAAAAATAACCAAAGGAGTACAATTCCATCATAAACCAAATACCTTTGAATATATCGAGATGGTCTGTGGGTACAACTATCAGAACTAAAAAGCAACGATTTTTGCTTTTCCAGTCCTTTTTTTTTGGTTGTTTTTCTGCCCCTGTCAGAACAGGCAAGTATTTCCTCAGGACTCACACCCCTCTGGGCTTGCATCCATAAAGTGCTGGGCATAGGGCATCTTGTGAGAAAGTTTTGACCCATTTATAGTTCACAGACCAGAAAGACCAAAAGCCACTGTCTAATGTGATGTCAGAATAGCTAGAAGGCTGTGCTATGAGGAGATTATATGCTCATGTGTGGCTTCCCACAGACGTTTTAGTTCTTGCCTCCCATAATACCTCCTGCAAGAAAACCGAAGCCCTGTTTCTTAGGTATAGTTTCTGAAAAACCAAAAGTTTTAAGGATAGCTGTTGGAATACACTGAGTTTCTGAGCACTATTGGAGAACCTTAACTAAAGCAGGACTTAAAAACAGAGCAGTGACATAATTCCCATTTCAACCAACAAAGTTTGCTACTGGGAGCTGTGGATATATTCAGTTTAGTTGTCAAAATTTTGCACTCGTACACAAAAGTTTTGATCACTGGGTATGAACTTTGCTCATGTCAGTCTTGTTCAGAAGGTGCAAAACATTGCTACAAAAATCCTGTGAGGACTCAGAGGCAGCCTGGTGAGGTGGTCAGAGGTTTGATCAGCTCTTTCTCCATTGACATGTGCCTCTGCTGTCTGCCCATATCCAAAAGCATTCTGGGTGCAGAATGCTTGAAGGGTTTCCCCTCTGAACTCGACCAAATGTGCTCCCACCCTTGTCTTGACAAGCAAACATGATGCACGTCATGGCATGGATGCACAGCTTTACAGGATAAACTGCTTCTTAACAGAGCAGGCTTAAATGTTTTGAATCTTCGCTGACCTCACTTCTAGTGTCAGCTGAAATGATGGCATCTAGCTTCAAGATTGGAAGCAAAATTATTCCGTAAATGCAACTCTAAATCCCAAACCCTTAACAACAGCAGACATTTTAGTGATTTGGTATATCTCACTTAGGATCCTTTCTTCTTAGCTGAAGGCTGAAGTTCAGTCATTGCTCTGCTTGCCTTGTGCAGAGCTGTAGCCCTGGTTTCTTGCCTGAGATGTTTTGTTTTTTTGAAATTTCTTTCTTAAGCGACTTTCTGTAAATAAGACATATTTTTCTAACTGTACCTTATGTTTTCATTCTTCTTTTCTAGGAGGTACTTCTTCTTGATGTCCCTCTAGTTTGACCAATGTAGCTGAAGAGGTTTGTTCTTGTTTCACTGATCAAATTGGTCTGTGTAAAATAGTATAAAAGGGAGACACATCCCAGAATAAACAGAGTCATTGTCTTAGTCTTCTGAACTCGGAGTCCGTGTCGTTGTGTGCACAGCAGTGTCACAGAGCAAACCCTCAGAATTTGCATTAAGGTTGGACTATTGGGTTGTCACTCAGCAACCCTGTCTGCTCTACAGATGGTGGCCACTCCAAAGCCCCTCCTGGTTTAAACTGTCAGTTCCAGTCCCCTTTGGTTTCACCTTAAATCTATTCCCTTACTTACTTATTACCCAAAACCAACACGCTTATACTGGGGTGACAAAACATTTCCAGAAAAACAGCTTTCCTACTATCCCAGACTTTTTTCAGGCTGTTACATTGTCTAGGATTTTAGTAACAGCTGTTGGGACACGTTTTTTTCCTCTAGGCTGCTCCCCATCTGGACAATGGTGGTAGGATGCATAAGGTGATACAGACTGCATGTCCCACATCCTTTTCCTTTTTCCCTAAAATCCTGTCCAGTACCATACACAAATTTTGGCATTTCAATTTCATTCTGTGCAACTGCAGTTTTGGTGAGCCATTCTTCCAAAGGTTCTGAAAGAGGAAATCAAATGTAGTCTGTGGGTCTGTTTCCACAAGGTTTGACACTTGTGTCACTATGTCTCTTGAGTTCTTCATTTGCCAGACTCCTCCCAGCCAAGGCAACACTGGTATTTGTTCAGGAGGTTTTCTGGGTGTTGCCACACTCCTAAATACTGTTCTTCAAAAGATGTATCACTGAATGATTCATGGCTTTTGCATCCTCCTTGGTTGCCAGTAGTTCCCCTGTTTCTTATGTGCTCATATTGTGCTGTACGTACTTTTTCCTTTTCCACACTTGCAATGAATTTAGGGACTCTCAGTGTGGAGCATTGCCTTCTCTGCACACAAGTGACAGTGAGACACCCAGGGGTGGTAGTGGCTCAGGAAGGAGGCTTGAGATGTTCACCTGATTGAGTGCTCATTGTGTCTCTGAGCTAAGCATGGGGAAGCCACTCTGGTTCACTGCACAAGCTCTGAGGTTGGAGGGTGTGGCAAGGAGGGGGTGAGGAGGGGTTCACGGCTACAGCAGTGCTTCCCCATAATTTGTCACCCAAACACTTGACTACACTTCTCAGACAGTTTGAACAAAATACAGACATGATGGATTTATGCAATGGTGGTGTCAAAGAATGCAATTCTTTTGTTTTGATTCCCAGTCCCTGTCCATATCTGTGGTCTGATCCCCACTGCTGCTGCTCCACATCATCTTCCTGTGTTCAAGGCCAAATTCCTCAGCACCAGAGATAAGGCGTCCTTGGTGGCTTGCCCTCGCCTGTGTAATGCCTTACTGGGAAGTCACTACTAGATATGACAAAGCCAAATCTGCCCTTCAAGAGTATGGTTTTAGATGTAATAACTTGGAACAAGGAAAAAAATCCACAGGGAAACAACCACAATAGTACAGTATGTGCCAGTACTCAGGGTGGTGAAAGGCAGGCTCCAGTGATGATAATCCTATGAGACAGTATTGTATTTGGCACTCAGACAGTGGTGTGATCTGCATTTCAGGAATCCCTTAGCAAGACGAGAAAAGAGTTTCCAATCTAAAAGAAAAAATGACAGAAGCTGGGATTGAAAACTCACCTTGTTTAATTTATGATATGTCCATGTTTATATCCTCCATAAATCTTGGAGAAGAAGGGACCAGCCATTGCTCTCCCACTCACCTCTAATTGATAGTGTTCTTTCTTTCCAGACTTCAGTTCCAAAGAAATAGAATTTATCTTCAGAATTTATGTTTGGTTTTGTTCATGAGAGAATTCTTCTGTTTTCTTAACTTCAGAGAAAATGAATCATTGTGCAGTGGGAGGCTTGGACACAAGGTTGAACAAGAATGAATTTCTTGTTTTATGAACTAGAGAGTACAAACCCCAACACCTTTTAGTAAATATTTTTTCATTAAGATTTTCACGGTCTGCTATAGTTGAAACACTAATTGTCCCCATTGCCTAAAAGCATTTTACAAGCTTGTCAAGATTTTATTTTTTAAGTATACAATCATCTAAAATCTAACCATGTACATTCTTCCATTTTCTATTTTGATATCTTCAGCTTTTAATTATAAAGCATTGCAAGTTGGATAAAAGCCCTCTCTAAAAAATTTGAAGCTGAAAAGGTAGCAATTTTTCACATAATGAAAGCCTAAAAAACTTCAGTGTATACTTCACATACCAGTACACAAACAAAACACATTGTAGAATCCTTGTAATGTGTGAAATGTTTTGACTCAAATAGTTAGTGATGAATAGCTATAGAGATATATGTGTGTGTGTATAAAGACAGATTTGATTTGTGGTGACTGTAGCACTCCTTAATCAAATATCTTAGTTACAAGTCATGGTCTACCTAGTCTCTAAAAATAACATGATCTTTTAAGAAATTTATGCTACAAATGGGTAAAAAAGTCAGGTTTTGGATTTTTTTAGACAATTGACATGTTGCTAGGAATTGTGATTTTCACTGTTTTTTCTCTATTAGAAAATAAGTAGTGAATTAATATCTTATATTCTTATACAATCAGAAAAATGCTGATTATACAGAAAAAGGAGATTGTGAAATTCCTGAAGTTTGCAAGGAATCCAGAAGGCAGACACAGGACTTGTAAACATGCTGAACTGAATTCAGAAGCCAATAGATTTCAATTTGTGTGTGCCCACTGAAATCCATGTATAACCTTGCTATGGCAACAGCATTACTGAAGAGCATTAACATAGAGATAGACTTGGTATTACTTTATGTCTTGTTTCAGACTGCTCAAATAACAATAGCAATAGAATGGAAGTGCCCTTTGTGCCAAGAACAATAAAAGGGATGCACTCTGTCTGAGTATTCTTGGCAACAAATACCTCATACAAATTTGGCTCTTATATGAAGTATTTTCAGTATTTTATCCTTTAATTGGATGTGCAAAGGGTAACACTCCTTGGAGCAAGTCCCTATCAGTTTTTTCCTCATTCTGGAAAAGAGTGCAATTCTTGGAAATAGAGCCTGCATTTCATTCCAGGAGAAATTCTTACTCATTTTAGTAAAAATAGGATTGTTTTTTTTGTTTTTTTTTTTCTTATTAGTTCAGCACAGAAACTCAAAACTCAAATTGTGATATACCGACAAACTCCAAATTGTGGCAAGGGACTGGTGAGAGAGGGAAGACTTTCCTTGAAGTCTCACAAGGAGCTCTGGTTATCCAAGGAAATCATGATGTTCAGCATTTTCTGTGAACCACATAGCAACTTCAGTGAGCAGGCCTGTGTGGATGATTGTCATATTGCTACTTCTGATAACTACTACCTTGCATGCCAAAATATTTTTTTCACATTGTAGCACCAAGAGCTCTATCATTATTAGAGACCCAATTTTCATTGAAAGAGGGAGGGGGGAAAGTGCATGCCTAACTCTTAGAACCATGGACCATGTGAATAGCAACCTCTTAAAATAAAAGATAGTTCTATTTTTTATACATTTTAAATAAAGTACAAGATTTTCAGGATCTGAGTTGTTTTTTGGGGTTTTTTACCCGTCGTATTGTGCTTCCTCTGCATAAGCAAATTGTCTGCTTCTAGAGACAAGAGCTAGATTTCATTGTCTTCAGGTTCTAATTGTTATCTTAACCACAGCACAGCAGTGGTCTCTGGGGAAGAAGAAGGACGATTTTGGTTCTTCTCCTACTGAAAATCCCTCTGAATTCAGTGGAAGGAGGGATGAAACAGCGACTCATAACAAAGACACCATTGTTCAGCATTGCAGGGGTCTGGGATGATGGTGATGCCTTTCTTCTTTGTGCTCACTTCCTCTGGCTCATTAGGGCTGTGGCTTTTGGTTTTACAGCTCCAGTGTGTATGTTTGCTGTTGGGTGTCAGCAATGTTTTGTGGGCTCTGGTGTTTACTGTGCCACAAGGCAGGTGTTCCAGCAATACTTTCAAATGCAAGATCCGTTGTAGGGGATTGGGATGTCTCCTCCTAATTTAAATGCACAAAATCTAAGACTGGTTTGCATTTCACTTGCTATTAGGTTTGCATGGGGTTTTTTGTTTTGTTTTGTTTTGGTTTTTTTAAAATTTCCAGCAATACAGCGTAACTTAAACCCCCAGAGGCTGCCTTAAGCACCAGTGTAGCTCTTGTCTTTCTTGATGTGTTGATCAGCAGTGTGTTTCCTTCACACAGGATGTCAGCAGGCTTCATTTTCTATGCTGAAGTAGTAGTAAAATAGCATAAAGAGAGGCTGGGAATTGAGAATTATGAGAGTTATCAAGACCTCCGTTGTGTAAGAGGTCCCTAGAGGAGCATTGATACATTGTTCCAGTCCAGATAAAAACACTGGCACCCTGGTTAAGTGGATGCCAGGCACACAGAGCATTCGGGCCGCTCTAGGGGAGGAGAGGATGGTCAGTGTCTCCAGGATAGTAGGTACTTTTTTAAGCATATGCATAAGCTTGCAAATGCATATTTTAAAATTCTGATATGTAATGATTCTGTTTTTGCAGGCTAAACAATTAAGATTAATTACCATCTATTTTCATTCTTTATAATTACTGTAAAGGTTAGAGAGATATATTTGTTCCAAATTAGATTTTATTCTCATACTCTAGTATGTGTTTAGATTTATTCTACCTGAAGTGGATGGACTATTTTGGTTTTACAAAGCAATCTGGGCAAATTTCCCAACTGGGCATTTTAAAAGAAGGAATCTGAAACATCAAATGTGCTCATCATCCCTCGATGAAGAGACTTTTTCCCTGCAGGGAAACCTGCATTTATTGTTGTTCGTTCCACATTTCAAAAGCTATTCAGCTATAATTTGCAGACACAGTTAAAATGCATTTTTAATTACTACTAGTATTTCCAAGGTTCTCAGAGGTGGCAGCTAGCTTCTTGAAGCATTGTCATATCTGGGTGCATCTGCTACTAGTGGAAGATAAAAAAATTCTCTCTGCTTTGGTATTTCCAGGTTAGAAATTAATTTTTATATATAACTTCCAGTTTCTCCTGTCCTCTCTTCATGAGGCTGTATGCAGCTAAGGAGGTTTTGTCCCAGCTTTCCCCAGAGCCCTTGGGGAGCCTGGGCTGTGGGTTGTGCCAACTCACTCTCCCCAAAGGGTCCAGGTGCTGTGGCTGTACAAGTTCAGTTCTTCCTTTGCACCTCTACCTGTGGTCCCACAGTATGCAGGACAAGGTCAGAGCACCTCCACAGATTGGGAAGGAGCCTTCCCTGAAGCAGTGGAGATACTGCTGCCCATGTCCCACCTCCTGTGCAGCATGTCTGACTCTGGTATGCAAGGTTAAAAACAGCTCCTTTAAGGCTGCTGGTGTAACAGAGCCTGTGTATTGTATCCTGCTTTGGGAGAGCTGGAGGAAGCAGTGTGAAACCCATGTTTATAAAAGGATGTGAGATATAAACTAACACTCCCTTTCTGATATCTGAAGATTTATCTTCCAGCTGAATTCCTAAAGAGAAAACTACAAAAATTCAACCTCAGTGTTAATTAAGAATCCATAAACTGCATTTATCTGAATTTACATATGGAAGAGAAGGTGGTATGATAAAAGAGAGATTTAACTATACATCCCCCTCTGAAAATATAAACACAGTTTTCCCTGTGTTTATGCTAGACTGTCTACAAATGCATTGTAGTACCAAAAAGGGATCCTTGGACCCCTGAGCACAGCTCTGTGCCAGGGCTGAGCGCTTTGGCAGGCGGCTGCAGCACAGAGCAATGGGGACTGCTCTGCAGATGAGGACAGCAGCTATGATCATGACGTGAAAGGCAAATCTAGGGCAGGATTTTGAGTGGGGAGAGCTGTAGTCAAAGATGGGAGCTGAGCAGTTGGGGAGGAAGATGTACAATTATTCTGAACAAGAAGGAAACACTGCCTGAGCAGCAAGGATGAGTAAACAGGATAATTACCAGGAATTTACAGAAGTATTACTGCAATCATGGAATGGCCTTTGTTTGAGCACAGAGAAGGCAGTGGAGGAGCCAGAAATACAATCCTGTTTAAAAGTGGCAATGACAAAGATTCTAGAGTAATTTTAATTGGCATGAAGAATAGGGGAAGGAGAAAAGGTACTAATTAATTTTTGAGATATCAATGGACCTCGCAGGAGAAGAGAGCAAGGAAAATACATGGGTCTGACTGCTCACTCACAGTTCTTGGTGCAAATGCAATAATTTTAGCTGGAGAAAAAAATGTAAGTAGGCAGATATAAAAGGGAAGCAGAGTAGCACCTCCGGCAGAGATAAGAAGACAAAGGAAAAAAAAAAAAAAGGAAGAAAATCTCAATGAAAAAAGGATATACTTGGCTGTTGAAGGTGGAGGAGAAATAGGGAAAAATGAAAAATCAACTTCTGCTCTTAAGAAAGAGGTGGAGGGGCTGCTTTAACGCCCAATGGAGAGAGAAGATGGTAAGAAAAGGAAATCAAAATACTGGAAGCAGAAGCCTTGAGCTTTTGAGAAGCCTGGAGATGAGGGGGAGGAGGGAGAGCAAGCAGCAAGCAGAAAAGGAGGTGGAGCTGGGCAGGCTGCTAAAGCCTCCTAGACTCCCAGGGAGAAGGAAAGAAACCCAGGAAAAAATGGTTAGTGAGAAGCTGAGAGGAAGCACAAGGCGGGTGTGGGGATATGAGCTACACAATTACAACTGGAGCAGTGGATTGCAGTGAGAATGAGGCAGGAAAATGGTTTGGTAATGCATCCTCATACAAAGCCTCCTCCCATTATGTCTGAACATGTTTCTGTCAATTTGATTAAATTAAGTGGTTGATCTCATTATCCAAGTGATGAGTGGGTGCTGATGCATAGCCCTCAGGAGCATATAGATCCTATAGGTACAATTGATTTATGGGTCAGAGGCCAAAATTTTAAAAAATCCCTAAAAATCCCAAGCAACATGGTCCCAAACAAATCTTATCTTTTCCCATTTCCTTTTTTAATTTTTTTTCCTTTTGATGGTGAACGAATAAGAGCAGAAACAAAATTCTCTGCATCTGATGTGAAGAAAGATATCTAATTTCAGGTCTTCATAAGGAATGCCCAAGATACAAAATGGCAAATTTTTCCTGCTGCTGCTACTGCAGGAGCTGCAGCCTCACTGTCCCCCATGGGAGATCACAGACCACACTCCAAGGAGTTGCATTTCACTCCTGACAAAATGAATTTGACTCCACCTCTCTCTGGTGACTCCCTAAGGGCTGGGCTGAAGAGTCCTTTGCCTGTCACACTTTGTACAAGGCACAAAGTGTCACCAGCTGGGATGGTGTGTGTCACCTGCCTGGGCTGTTCTCTCTGGAGGGACATGGCAGATCCACACCCACTGCACTGGCTGCCCAGTGCAGGTTGTGGTTGTTAATTAAATTCCACCACCATTCACAAGCAGGCACTGAAGGGTGGTGTTGAGGGGCTATCTGCCCTCCCTGCTAGTAGCCAGAAGTGGTCCACAGAAGAGTTGCTGGGGCATAAAGAGAAAAGGTGAATGGCTTTGTGACCTGAGACCAGAATAAAGTTTGAAGACCAGGGGAACACACGACATTTGGTTTAGATTGGCTGATCTTTTTTAAGGAAGCATAATGATTTAGAATGATCAAACATCAGCAGTCACCCTGAGAGAGGCACAGGACTCCCTCACAGATCTCACACCAAGTCCAGTGGATGCTGGAAGGTGACTGGAGTATGCAGTGAGAAATGTTTGGAGGAAATGAAACTGCCTAAGGGAGCACTTGGTTGGTGGGACTTGGTGTCTCCCTCTGGGAAACTCTTACCAACAAGGACTGGTTTATTTGCTCTAAAGCACAAGTCTGACGAGAAGAGGCTCAGGGAACTGGGAGTGTTTGGCCTGGAGAAAAGGAGGTTTAGGGACTCTACAACTATCAGAAAGGAGCTTCTAGCAAGGTAGGTGTTGGTCTCTTCTCCCAAGTAACAAGGGACAAGATGAGAGAACATCACCTCAACTTGTGCCAGGAGAGGTTTAGATTTGAGAAGTTTCTTCACCAAAAGGGTTGTAAAGCTCTGGCTGCCCAGAAAATTGCTTGACTCTCCATTACTGCAGCTATTTAAAAGACATGTGGATATGCCACTTACAGACATGGTTTAGTGGTGGACTTAGTGATGCTGAGTCAACAGTTGGACTCAGTGATCTTAGAGGTCTTTTCCAACCTAAACACTTCTATGAGTCTATGATTTGCTGAGCTCATAGTGCTTTTGGGGCAGCAAACATACATGCTTGAATATAAATGTGGTCCTCTGTGGGCTCAGTGCTGTCATGAGAGAGACGCAGTGACCACCACGGAGTCAAAGCAGGAAAAGAGGAAGTTCAATTTTTCTTTCAGCTTATATAGATTTCTAGAGAAGAGACCACATTCGGAGACTGAGGTTCAACCTCTTCAGTTCCACTGGTCTTAGAAAGTGTCTATCAATTTTCCTTCCTACAGAAAGGAATGTAAACTATATAGATAACTACAGGGAAACATTGCTTTGTTTACATTAAAGTGTGCAAAAGTTCTGAGTCCAAAACTAGAAGGCTGGAAAGCAAGGTGACAGTCCTCAGAAAAGAAGAAATTAAGGGAGATCCTAGATAGAGTTCTCTGCCATGCCTGCCTCTCTGCACTGAGACTGTGAAAGCCCTTGCACAGGCAGCAGGCAGTCTGCTCAGCAGGGAAACAGGATTCATTCCTCCCCATGGCTGTTGGCTTCCAGCAGCACAGAGGTGCTGGGCTCCAATCCCCAAGGAGCACACCAGCAGCCCTGCTTGCTGAGGAGTCCCTCTGGCCAGTACCGAGGATCTTGCACCATCCCTTCAAAGCCCAGTCATGTTCCCCAACGCAGCTATTGCTCTTCAAGCTTGGTGCATTCCATGGGTTGCTTTGGAGAGAGGTCTGCAGACCTGCCAAGCACCTCACCATGTCTGAGGCCTTGGCTTTTGCTGTTCCTCTCTGGCCTGGTGTCTTGGTTTAGGAAGACAGGTATCCACCAGAAAAAGCTGGAGCTTTTCTTGGAATGGAGAATGTAAACCCACTCCTTCCAAATTATTATAATTTTGCAATTAAGGGCTTTCAGGCAAAGCTTTGGGAATAGGGATAGCAGTTCTTTACTAGGAATATTAAAAATGCAGATGTAGTAGTACAGAAAGACAAGCAGTCAAAACAAACAAAAACCCTAGAAAATCCTGACAGGTGACCTGACACCCTGTTGGTCAGGGTGTTAGAAGCAGTCCAGATGAATCCTCTTGAAGAGATGCAGTTCTGTGGAGTAGAGATGAGTCTGTAGAAAAAAATCCAGTGGTGGTCTTCCTCTGGGGAATGCAGTGGAAAAAGAGGATGTCCTTGTGTTCCTACATCTCCCTTTTATCTAGGAAGGAACGCTGGGGTCCCCCTAACTGGGTGGAGCATCTCACAATGGGATGATGCAATGTGTCATGTCATTGGTGAGCCTTAATGACCCATTATCAGCAGATATCCCCCTGGAGGGAGGATGGGTGGTGAAAGAGATAAGAAACACTGCCTCACCTGGTTTTAACAGCTGGTCCCTTATCAGAAAGCATCTGCCCCAAAACTTGCCTTTGGCTGCCTCTTTGTTTTGGTCAAGCAACCACAAGCTCCCAGTACTTAGTTTCCTAGCAATTTTATGGGGAAAAATTCTCTAAGTAAAAGGAACAAACCTAACTCCCAACACCTGGGTAAAGTGCATGTGCCCAGTGCCAAAACTTTCTCACCTTTTGCTGAGTCTATGGCAGGCAGGCTTCCGTTATCCCAGCTGCAAGCTCCACACCCAGGGAGGCTGGAGAGGGAGGAGCTGTTGGCCAGTCATTCCATTTGGTGAAGGTTGGTGTGAAGGTTTGAGCACCCCGGCTCTCAGCACCATCCCTGTTCAGTGGAGCTCGGGATCACCTCTCCGGCTGCCCAGCCAACCCCAAGCCTGCCCACAGTGGGACTCAGCTGGCACTGCCTTAGAGCAGGGTGTGCTCTTGCTGCTGAAGCAAGGTCTGTTTAATACTTGTCTGCACTCAATGTGTAAATATTATGAGGAATCTGAAAAAAATCTCCTGAAAGCCACTTTACACAGATGTTACCATGAATAGATTATTGTCCATTTATGGCCAAGGGAGAGACTTTGTAATTTACAGTTCATTTTATATCTCTATGATTTCTGTGGCACTGGGAGTAGTCAGCAAAAATCTATTAATAACAAAGAGGACAGAGTTAGGGTCTCTGTAATAGGAGAAAGAAGGACGGTGGAAGGGTGATTTATGATTACTCAAAGAAAACAGTTTTATCTGTTTGCTCAAAGGCAGATTTTCTTCTTAAGAAAAAAAATATTGCTATGTAAACAGGGGTACATAATAATTTATAATGAGACAATTTAAGCAGGTTATTCTTCATAAAAGTACAAATAAATGTACTGTTGTTTTGACAACTATCTTGTTAATGGCCAATGTCCCCTTTAATTAGCTCTTGGATACACTGCTTTAGACTTTCCTTTACCTGCTACACATGCTGTGTGATCTCCTCACAACAGCCTTGGCTTGGGGGGGTGGCATTTGCACAACTGAAACTTGGAAATGTTGCCAGCCTTTAAAAGATTCACAGCAGAAGAAAACCCTGAGATTTTCTGATAACCTTAAAAGCAATGCAGAATGTTGCCTCACTGGAGGCATCAAACCCAGAGGGGTGCTGGAGCCAAGGGAAGCTCTTGGCTCAATCTTTGCTTAACAGTGCATGATAAATCCAGGTTGTTAATACCATGTGAACAATAGTAAAGAGTAAAGGAATATGAACACAGAGCCATAAACCAGGGCCACCTTATCCATGAAAAAAATGCAGTACTGGCAAAGGAGCCTCAGAAATCGCTTTTGTTGTGGGTTTAGAGGGCTGGGGACAGAGGGAGAGGCTGAGAGGGAACTAATATAGCAGAAGACACCGGGCTCTGATGCATCTCACCATTTGGGCTTCTTTTTATACCTAGTGAAGTTGTTCTAGGAACACCCCTGTCCCAGGAATGCATAAGCAACTAAAAGTAACTCAAAATCTATGTAAGCTAAAGTCAGCCCACCTGGCAGCTGCAAATGCATTTGTATCCTGTTCTTTCCTTCCTTCCTTCCTTCCTGCCTGCCTGCTTCCCTGGGCTCAATTTAACCAGAGAACAGGTGTCTTCCTGCACACCAGCACTGGAAAGATGAAGCAATTTTTCTGTTAAACCAGTGGAGGACTGATCACTTGTGTTGACTGACTTGTGAGTCGGAGCAGGGCGATGCAAATGCTCTACAGATGCTTCCTTTCCAAACCTCAGCAGTCGCAGAGGGAGCCAGTAAGGTGGGGCATGGGATGGCTGCCCTGTCTGAACTGCAAAGGAGCAGATTGCCTGGGACCTCACAGAGAGAGGAGACAGTACTACACCAGCCAAAGCCAAACATAACGAGCAATGTCAGCACAGGTAGCAGGAGGACCCATCCTGGGGTTATACCTTTCCTCTACTCCTTTGATCTTCTCTTGGACTCTTAAGAGTTACCAGTTGAAGTCTTCTTTCCATCACAGCTGAAAGGAGATAAACAGACGTAAACAGCTGAATGATTTTATTTAGTTAGGCCTTTGTTTTATACAAGGCATCTGCTTCATGTTCCTTTCAAAGAATGCCTTCAAAGACGCCAATTTCTTTTGTCATAACCGTGTTGATCCAAATCTAACTTGAAGGCAAGACAGGGCAGAGCTGCTCTGCCAATTTCTGCTCTTGGAAGGGATCACCAGCTGTGGGCATTTTCTAGAGGTGGGACAGGGTGCAAGGGAGCACTGAGCTGTTTATCAGCTTTTCCAGCAATTCCCATGTGAACATGGACACATTACCTAAATTTTCACCCTCTGCATTTCCATAAACATTGCAAGAATAGGGATAATTTTTCTAAATAGCTTCTGGATCTAACGAGGAAAGACACCACAAATAGGACTTCTGATTATGTAATCAGGCTCAACAGGTAGCCTGCAGGCCAGATTCCTTCTGCTTTGAGGTGCTCATTTTGGCAGTCCACTAAGGACAACCTACTGCCCTTGCATGTGAGTTGGTTCCTGGATGTGCAAGCAGTGTGGGGATCCCAAATGGGGGCCATGCCACACTGCTCTAGAGGCCAGCTCATCCTGGAAACACTTTCTGTTTGGATGGAAAATGGAGATGCACAGTGTTCACTGTATAAACCCTGTATTTTGGTTTTATTTTTATCTTTGCATGTGTAATGAGTTCATACACAGAATGGTAATTGGAAATGTCAGGTTTTACCCAGAATGAAAGACACCAAATATTTTGGCAAGAAAGCAAAATCCATGGTTGTCCTCTGCCATTTGCTTTCTTTCAATAAGCTTTCAACTTCATGTCAAGCTTATTGTTTGATCCCCTCAAGAAAATGAATCCATTCACCTGAGGAAGTTACATCTGTACTCAGGGACCCTTCCATTCATCATCCAGGAGCAAAGAAATAATATCCAGTTCTCGCATCTGTGTTTCTAGGACCTCTCCATTGCCCCCTTCTTTTCTGTTTCATAAACCTTATCTTCTCTCACAAGCCCTTCCTCAAAACCAGTGGTTCTTATCACCTCCCTTCTGGCCTGAAAGATGTTCACCATCCACCATCCTTTTGTCACACCTTCCAGCAAAACCTTAGAGTGTGAGCTCATGGTCAGCACTGCCAAGGGGAGCTCCCCATAACCTCTTGTACGAGTCCCTCTGGAGTATCCTTTGGTACAGCCACATCAGGCATTAGGTGTGCAGGACTGCTTGTCCTTGTCCTTGTCCTCCTCCATTACTCAATACTCGCCTGTAGTCTGCAGTGCTATATTTAAACAGTGCACTACTTGGAGCACACCCTGTCCTTTTCTTTTGTGATTGCACAGTGCCTCATAAAATGGGATATTGCTTCATGGCTTGTGCTCTTCAACATGGACACAAAGCAAACACATAATATTAATACTACTAAAAGCCTTTCCTTTCTTCCTGCTTTTGTCTTTCTTTGTTTATTTTTTTCTTCACTATTATAGCTACACTTATTTCATTTAAATAAAAGTACCACTCAGATGCTGCTTGTTTTTTGTCTTCCCAAAGACAAAAAATTGGTAATTCACTTAGGGATTTTCCCTAAATGAAAGTTAAAAATACTGAATACTAAAACAAGCAGCATAGATGTTGGTTTTTTTTAAAAAAATTGTCTTGGTGGGCACTACTGTTGCCTGGGAAATTATTCCATTCTGTCTCAGCAAAAGCCTATGCATAATATTGAAACCAATGCTTAATTAATTTGTTTTTCTTTTGATTTTGATCAATACCTCAAAGAACAGCTCTTTTGTATTAAAAACCCCAAAGTCTCTTACACCTTTCTGTTTGATCACTTTAACTGCTACTGAATAATTAACTTTGTTCTTAGAAAACATCTTCATATCCTCTCAGATGCTTCACTAAGCATGGCATACAAAACACACGACACTTAAGGCTGCAGCTCATAAATTACAATTTTTCTTTTTATACTGCAAATAGTAAATTTGCCCCTAAATCTTGTTTTAGTTATTCACAAACGATTTGTATATATGGGAAAAGTGTACCAAGTAGTTTTGACTCTTTATTGGAGAGAAGATATCCACAATTTATACAACACTCTATGATCAGTATTATCTAGGCAGTAGAAATCTTACATGTAATCCCCGTTTCTTCATGTGGGACCTAAACCCTGTTTCCCCAGAGAGTGGTCTGAGCAGCAGCCTGAGGAGTATTTATGTAAAAGGGCTGACCACAGACTTCTGCAGTCCTGCTGGGCATGGGATATGACAACAATCTTACTAATTTTGCTTCAGAGATAGAAAAGAGAGACAAAGCCTATAGCAATATATAAATTGTTAATAAAATTAAATTTTTTGTATGATCAATCCTTTCTCTTTTTTTTCCCCTAGCAAACACTGTTATTAAAAATTGTATTTAAGTAAGCAAAAGAAATGACAAAATTTAAGGTATAAAATACCAGATTGTCATAAGCCATGGAAAATTTTTGTTGTGCTTAGACAGCAGCCTGATGAAAAGAAGACAAAGAATGGGACTGAATTTTTAGTATGAGCAACTTGTTCTCCATTCATATGTTCACTGCATTCCAGAGAATTAATGGTTCTATAAATGAGCCACTGAAATGGTAAGAGTTATCTATATATTCTATTTATTTTATAATAGCTGTTATTCTTATACCTGATTTGATAATACAGTTCATCACATCTTGATTTTTGTGTGCTTAATTTAAACAGTAATTAACAGTGCATTATATATGCAAATTGCAACACAGAAGTCTCTAAAAGTAAATGAGGATGAGGCTGTAGTCCAAAAAGAAGTGTACAAATCTGTTGCTGAATTCCTGAGTGAGTGCAAAAAGGAGACCAGTTGAAGAAACAGAATAGCTACTCTACTATAGGTCAGCCCATGCCAGTAGGTTTCCAGACACATGGTGAAGGGATAAGGAAGGCACTAACCTAAGGGGCCACATCCATCAGAGCCTCATGACCAGAGTATCCCTTCTGGGCAAGTTCTGCTATCATAAAATTTGGCCGCTTTCATGGCTCAAAATGAAGAGAAGACACAAAAAATGCTGTAGGAGGCAATTTAAATGACAATGTTTCCTCTTGGGGAAATGAAAGAAATAGATGTCTGAAAGTTGAAGTGCAAATACACACTGAATTGAGGCTAACAAAATTTGATACATTGTCCTTTGACCCAGAGCCACAATTTACTTCTGAAACTGAGTTGAATGGGACATCTAAATAATTGTTTCTGTGTGCTGATGGGACATCTAAATAATTGTTTCTATGTGCTGAAGTCCAGCAACAAACCAGATCTGCAATGAAAACACAAACCTTTAATTACAATGACTCCATTGCCTTAACAACAACTTAGGCTCCTGCTTCATGGTCACATCCATCAGAAAGTTCACATCTCAGTGGAGATAAGGCCTGTTTCCCCTGGCTTCTGCACACATGCCACCTGTCCTTCCTTTTGCCACATACTTTATGTGGCCAGGCAATAAATTGGCTCTGGGGACTTATCTGGATTTAAAAAAGCTGGTTTTCCTGTAAAAAGAATTGCCCCCAAGCCCCCTCAGCACTGCCTTTGGGGTCGGCCACTGACAACAAAACCCTGGGTGAGGGGGCGGCTGCCTGCTCTCACTCCCTCTCCTGTTGGGGACATTAACTTCTCAGAATCAAAAGTGGTCAGAAAGAGAAAAGAATTCTAAATAATTCTAAGTTTTATGGGAGGGATTTAAAAAAATTGGCCAGACCAAACTTTGGTACTAAGGCAATTAAGTTGTCTTTGTTCTTCGCCGAAGATATGCTTCTTCTTTACTGTTGTTAAAAAATTTCAGTGAAGGATGCCCTTTTAGATTCAAGATAGAACAAGAGAAAATTTCTCTCCTCTATCTCCCTGAATCCATCCAATCCTTCTTCCTTCCTTTTGACTTATCTTTGCTTAAATATCTTTTGAGTTGTGGAAGAGATTTGAATGACGTGTTCCCCAAAAGTTGCCTAAGGTCTTTAATGTACCTACAGAAAGCCATACACTGATATTCCTTAGGAGATGAAGGAATAAATACCTCAGCATGTACACACCTTCAGTAGGTATTTGTTTTTAAAAATAGGTATGTAAACAGCCATGCTGGAGCCTGCAAAACCTCTTGGTGTAATTATTACTGTCTTATGACTGTATCCCTATTACTGTCCTATGACTGTATTCCTGCATGATGAACACTCTTTTAACATAGTTCAATGTAAACATTTGATGAGTTAAGAAAAAGCTTTCTTGTTTGTTGGAAATAGGTTCCACTGGGTTATAGTACTAAGAGACCTGAGTTCCTTGAAGTGTTTTGAGGAATAAATTTTTTATGTTGCTAAAATATAAACTGCTGGAGCAGTCTGTTCCTGAAGGACTGCATCCCATAGAGGGACCCATATGGGGTGCAGTGATGGAGCACTATGTGAAGAGCTGCAGCCAATGGGAAGGGCCTGTGTTGGAGGATTGTGTCTCATTGCCTCATGTGATGGACCCCACACTGGAGCAGGGGAAGAGTGCAGGGAGCAAAACAAAGAGAACGTGATATACTGACTACAACCCCCATTTCCCCTGCCCCTTCACTGCTAGGGGGAGGAGGAGGTAGAGGAATTGACAAAGAAGTTAAATCCAGGAAGAAGGAAGGGATGGAGGGGAAAGGTGTTTTAAGATTTGATTTTATTTCTCATCATTCTACTGTGATTTGATTGATAATAATTTCCCAAATTGCATCTATTTTGACTGTGACAGTAACTGGTGACTGATTTCTTCCTGTTCTTATCTCAACCCACTAATCTTTCATTATATTTTTTCTCCCCTGCTCAACTGAGGGGGAGAGTAACTTGATTAGCTTGGTGGGCACCTGGCATCCAGCCACGGTTAGCCCACCACCACAGGTGGTTGTGTTGGAAATGAGATATCCAAAGCTACCACTGGCAGGTTTACAGGTTTGTAGTGTGTAAAGTAAGAAAAACTGGTCATGACAACAAACTCCCAGCTGCCTACAGTAGAAACTGTGAATATAACTATTGTCTTGGCAATGTGGGAAGATCATATTCTTGGTCTATGTATGAAGAAAACTTCAGCATAATGAAGGATGCTTCAAAGCAATCCAACCCTCACAGATGTCAATTGCCCCTAAGTAATCCTATTATAGACCAATACTTTTAATTTTATCCATCTGCTAATCTTTAAGGTCACTTCTCCAGTCTTTCTTACCCTGCAGGCATTCCTCAGGTCAGCATTGTCTCCTCTGGCCCACAGATTGCTAAGTCTGTTTTTCAGTATGGTCAGGATACAGCCAAAAGATTCTACCTTCTTTGTCTCTACTGTTGGTCATCTACTGGTGATTGCGAACACCTCAAATTGTTCTTTATGCCATGCTTTTATTATGAACATCTGATGCATCTCCAACTGGACATTTTCAAACAGTGCTTGAAGAACCTTTTGCTTCTCTCTCATGTACAGTTTAGTGAAAACATTATTTATGTAAGACTCTGTACTCTCACCAGGACTCTCTCCCCTGCTCATCTGAGCCTTGCACCACAGAAAGAGTCGCAGGGGCTGTGAGATACACTGCCTGGGTAAATAAATATGACAACAATGCTTGCAGTTACTCCTTCCGTAACAGCACTGCCACGTAAGGTCATATTTATTTTCATAGCCTTTGTTTTCTGACCTGTTGATTATAAGACCTTTTTGTTCTGCTGTTCTGACTAAGCTGTTTGTCTTTTGTTGTATCTCATCTGGTGATGAATAGATATCCTCAGCAAACCAAGACTGCTGAACACCCCTGGGACTCCAGTCTCTGTGCAGATATTTGTTACACAGCACTACGAGACATTGCAGGGAGATGATGTCCCTTCACCCATGCTGGCAGTGACATCAAAGCAATGATTTATTTACCTGTGTACTGAGAAAGGTTTTGGAAGGTATAAACAGTTTTGCAAAGGAATCCGTAAATTTTTGGTGTCTTGCTACAACAGCAGTGGTGTCAAATGCTTTCCTACAATCACTGGAGTGTAAGAGTACTACTTGCTACTAATTTTTTGTTCATTAGCATTATGTAATGTAAAGGTATGGTCAATGAACAAAGTACTGGGAAGGAAACCTGCTCTACTTAGTGGTTTGTGTCCAGAATAATTGTAAAAAGCCCCATAATGGGCAGAAGCATTATTTATCTCCTGTCGTTTTCCTATGCGATTCTGTCTTGGTGGATTTCCTCCTTTCCTTTGAGACAAATTTTAGACCCTGTTCTCTGCTGTAGTTTTGTTCTTCATATCACTTTGGGTGGATGTACGCTTCCTATCCTTGCTGACAGTCCTTGTAACTGTAGCTGGCTGCTGGAAGCTTCCAGTTCACCCTATGTAATTCATGTGATTATCCAGATCTTTTCTCTTCCTTACATTGCCAGGTTCAGTCTTGTGTCAGCTGGGGGTCTATTTAGTGTACAATAGAATTAGTTCATGATCCATGTTGGAATAATCTGTATGCCCTATGCATTTTTGTGCATGCAGTGATTCACTACTGCTTCCTGTTTTCAGAAAGTCCCATCACATCCTCTGCTATATCCATGAATGTGCTTCTCATGAGTCTCTAGGTCTAGCTCATTGAAAAGGGATTCCAACTCCTTCCAGACAGAAAACTCATCTGAGGAGAAGAAGTTGGGAACAGTGCCATGATGCTTCCTATTGCATGAGTGAGCCATCGACTCTGGGTGACCACTTCCAACCAGAAAAGCACCCACTTCCATAGCCTATGCAACCACACTAAATCTGTCACTACACTACAAATCCTGCAGTTAAGAGTAAAGAGATGGGTCTGAATATGAAATGCTCCAATCGTATAAAATGCTCCTACTCTCGTTCTGCCAGACAGCCACATAGAAGGCTCTTGTTCAAAGGTCATTTTTTTTCTTGCTTTCTTGCTTGTGAACTACCTTCAGAAGTACCTGTCTCTTTTACATATAAAATATGAACTCAGGAACTCCATTCAAATAATAGTTTATGCAATTTTATACATTTGTGAATAAAACAAGTGGTATTAATGAGACAGACATTTGTAAATCACCAAGCGTTGAATGTTCATTTCTGATTTTACTAACATTTAAACACTGCAACCCAACTGATCAGTGTTAATAGGTATTAAACTAGATGAGCTATGAAAACTATTGACAGTTCTGGAGAAGTTTCTGTGGGCACTTTTGGAAGACTATAAATGCTAAACAATTAAGAAAGCTTGGGTAGGCTAGAAAGCACTCCATGTAAAGTGATGTTCGTAAGTCACAGGATAATGATGGCTTTCTTCTCTGTGAGATTAGTTCATGACTTATTACTTATAGCCAGAACCCTTTCTTTGTGATTGCAGGTGCTGATTCATGTGTTGGCATCTCCCCTTTGCTTAAAACCTCCATGCAAGGGCCAAGATTCCTGTTAGAACACCATCAAGAAAATGACTGTAATGATCCCAGCTGGTGGAAGTGAAAATGGGGCTTGAAGTCTCTTAGAGAGCACGGTGGAGACCTGCTGCCCTTGCAACAGGCTCCTGGAAATCAGTTCTCCCCAGCCACCTGAGAGCCAAGTGCTTTACAAACAGTATGCGCCTATCCCTGAGCCCTTGGAGAGCAACAGAAGTCACTGAGACCATGGTAAGAATTGACTTTTTGACACAAGGCTCAGAATGTGGAGGTTTCTCCATTTGTTATGTTATGTGAACCAACAGGTCAGCGAGTTTCTGCCAGTAAATCCAAATGCTGTCATCAAAGCAGCTGCTTAGAAGCAGAGTGGTATGAGTTAATAGATCCTGACAAAGTCAAGTTCATAAATAACTTAATCAAAATACATGAGAATGTCAGATGATAACCTTTTTCTTTCAGTACTAAAGATTAACAAAAGGCTCATTGTCACCAAATCACAAAAGGTTGCTGAGGCTATTTTATGCTGAGTTTCTTAGGAATTAGAGGATAGCTGGCAATTTCACTTACAAACATTTGCCTTCCTAGTCAGGCAGAGGAAGCTTGGAAGGCTGAAAGAATGATGGCTGTTCTGCATCTGCAGAGAAGGCAAATGAGCTCTAAAGCTATAATCCCTGGTCAGGAAGGCTTCTCTTGGATTGTTATATAGAGCTGGAAACCTCTATTAAGATGTGTGTTTGGGATGTGGCCCTGACTTTTGGGACCAGTATCTAGCACAATCCACTGAGAAATTGGCTCCCAAAGGTAGCAGCCATGCTGACTTACCTCTCTGGGTGCTCCAGGGAGTGTCTGCTGTGCTGAGCAGTCCCAGTCATTTTCTCATCTTTCAAAACCTCAGCAGCAGCAATCTGCATGCCTTGCTTGGCAGCCATCCCAGTAGCACAAGAGCACTCTGTGATGGGCTCTTTGAGTTTCTAGGCTCGTGTGACTATTTTTCAGACCTTGTAATGGCAACATTTCACGCTATCTTCCACAGTTTATAGATACAATGGCACTGCAAGTGAAATATTAGGCATACACTCTTCAAGGGACTAAGCAAACCTGTAGAAATAATCAGGGGTTTTGAGCTCTGCTACTTTAAGAAGAATATATCCATATATATGGACACCCTCCCCCAAAGAAGGATGGATTTGTAACCTCTGCTCTCAGACAGGTCCCATTCTCACGTGTGGAATTCTACGAGCAATGACAGATTAGAAACTCATGCCAAAGTCGCTCAAGCATTTAATAGAGTCTGAAGAAGGCAGTGTCAATCTTTCCTTCATCCAGAATTACTTTAGCAGAAGTATACGGGCTCTTCACATTCTCTGCGTGGTTCAAGTGAAGCAAAATCTCATCTAAGTGCAGTGATCTTGGGGCATTAAATTACATTTAACCTAAATTGTTAACTGTTGTTGATTCTCCATGTTATAATTACATTGGCTAGAAACGGGATCAAGTCAACAGCGTGGAGGAGACGTCAGTGGGGTGACTGTGAAGTGACAGGCAGCAGCACCAATCGCGGCCCCTCGGCGCAGCTCGTGTGCGCTCGCAGCTCCGGGCTGGGAGGGCTCAGGGGAGGAGGGGGGCTCTGCACATATGTCCAGAAATTGCTGCAGTGGATGGCTTGGCTCGGCTCTCGCTGCTATTTAAAGGCACATGAGCTGCATGTTAAATTGGGCACTGGTATTTGCCTGGCTCTCTGATATACAGCGGGTCTGACTGCTGTACACACACGGAGGACAAAATGCAGGCAGAGCCCATAAGCACAGAAATTGCAGGACACTAGGAACTGACTCCTGCTTCTCCTCTCCAGATGACAGTTTCACAAGGACAGCTCCCTAAAACAGAACAGTATTAACAAATTAAGATTATGGTTTGCCACTGTGCTTTGAGCTGCCAAGGAGTGCTTGGTTTCTTCCTCAAAGTGCCAGCTCAGATAGATCTCTGGACTTTAGGTACAAGAAAAGAAAGAGTATTTGCAAGCACTTGCAAGCTGAAAAAATAAAGAGGATTTGTCTCTTCCATCACCAAAATACTCAGCACAGTGCCCGTTGCTAACAGCTATTCCAGCTCTACAGGAGGTGTCTGTAAAGCTTCAGGATACCTGAAGATTTACTGTGGACTAATTCTAGGAAAATAAAACAAGGAATTCTGCTATGTCCTTAAATTGCTGTATAAAATACCTATCAGCTGACAAGAAAAATGTTAGCAAAAAGGTTTTAAAGCACAAGTGAATGAGAGAGGAACCACAACACAAAGAAACTGAAGCTGTGTCTATGCTAGCAAATTAAATATGCCTGGGGCCATTCACTGGCACTGAGGCCAATTGGCAAGGAGCTGTCTGCATCCATTACATATCACTGTCTTACCCTCCAAAACAGGGTGGCCACATGGAAACTGGTTCTGGGAGCAGTCCCTGGCCCATGGTGGCTGGTTGGGATAGAGCTACCTGACACTGGTCAAAATGTGCCAAGATCTGTGCTAAAAATTTCTAGTGTGGAGGATAGGGAGTGCTGAAGGATGTTCCTGGTACTGTTAAATGTGGTGATATTGAGGTAGCCTGAGAATTTCAACCACTGCTATGGACAAAAAGAAAGATCTCAGAAAGAGTAGGAGCAATGCTACCCTTTTAGGTTTCTGACTGGGACCATGAGGACACATAAGATGTGTACTTTGCCCTGAAAGCCTTGCTGGCAGGAGCCACAGCCCATGTGCATGGGTGGGCACTCACCTCCTCTGGAGTACAGCTTTGTGTTTTGCCAAAGAAGAGCTTTTTTTTTTTTTTTTTTTTTTTTTTTTTTTTTTTTTTTTTTTTTTTTTTAGTATAGCTTTTCCTATGACTTTGTTTGGTTTATAAAGCTTTGTTTTGCTGTAATTTGCTTCTTATTGTTCTACACTCTGTATCTGCTAATATGTATGTGCTTTCACCTCTCAGCCCTTTTCCATCTTTGAATTTCATTGTCATGACAATAGATGGCAAATATAAACACCAAAGAAAATAGCCACGATATTTGTTGTGATGGAAGACATCAGTGCTCAGTTATTTAAAACAAAACAAAATTTAAAAAACCCCAAATCCCAGGAAAGATGACTGCCTACTTCTAATGGCAGCTGCTTTTGTAAATCCAAACACTGTGGAGCAGACTGGCCATGGAGCTGGGCTGTGGCTTCTTAACACCACATGTTCAGAGGCAATGCTCATTTCAGTTATTCCCACAGTCACTCATTTCCATCACACAAATGACACTTCTTGGCAAGATTTTTTTTTTTTTTTAAATTTTTTTTAGGTCACTAATCCAGTTCAAAATAGAGTCCTGTAAACTGTTGTGCTGTCACAGCTGAATGGGCTGAAGACCAGCAGACAGGACACAAGAGAGAGAGAATGGAAGGCAGGGAAGGCACCAAATACTGAGCTTGCGTTAAGTTTATAGCTGATCTCTCTTTCTAATGCCTGCTGCTTTTGCTTTCTGCTCCACCTGTGGGTGAAAGCATAATCTGAGGAGATAGTGAGCTCAGGCTTTCACAGCTGTTCCATTGCTTGTTTTCTTTGCACCCTCCTTCCTTCTCAGACTTCAGTGATGGTTTGTGCATAGTCCCATGCTCCTGAACTGCTTTGGCACAGCAATCTTTAAGCTTCCTCTTTCCAAGAAGGAATTATTCAGAAGGCAGGAGGATTTCAGGGTAAACATCAGTTTCTTTTGCTTGTATAAGACTGTAGATCTGGCCAATGCAACCACCCCTTTGACAGTGAGCCCCTATTCTATCAGGACTTCTTCCATGATCACTCAGGTTACTTAATAGACTTTTCTTACAGCATTCACCTTCACTAAAAAGATTAACAGCTATCAGATGTTTAATGCAATTAACAGCACTGTTGAAAGGGGAAGAACTGAAACTAGAAGAGAAGGAAGAGATTAGGGAGTGCTCCTTCAATTAGATTTTTTCAGCTTGATTGGGTCTAATTAAAATCACTGTACAGTATTTAGGGACATGGCTGAAGCAACCATGAAGGTGTTTGCAGCTAAAACCAAACCGTGGTTGAATCACCCAGTTTGTAGATTATCTGTGCCACAGATAAAGAGTTAGCTGGTGTCTGACACGGCTCACTAGCACCGGCCCCACATGTGTAGAGCGTTGCATATTCCAGAGTCAGGCTGGGTCTGGAAATAGTCCAACTACTTCCATTCAGGGCAAAGCTAAGCTTTTCTCTCTGAAAACCCTTCTGTATATGAGCTGACTGTACACCTGTACTTGTATTCCCTGCTGAGCTCCTGGAGAATCATCACAATTCATCACAGGCTTAGGCACAGCCCAAAGGAGGTAGTTTGGGTCATTTCTAACTTGTTAGGCCCATCTGAAAAGCCACACCTAACATGAGTTCCTACCAAATCTAACTGGATCCAAGCTAAGTTGACAAAAAACCTTGGACCATCTCTTTGTGTTCACACAGACCTGTGTGATTCCTTGTATCCATCACCCAGACTGTCTCATCATCCTGAGACTCCAGTGGGGAGCTGATGATATCTTGGAGGGTTTGTGAAGCTGCAGAAGATTGGAAAAGAGGTAAACATTAAAAGACCTGGTATGGGTCAGATCAAAGTCATTAAAAATTTGGATAATCTGGATAAAAAATTGCCTGTTGGACTGTGATGGGGTGGGGAGAAGAAACTCAGATACAAAGTAGCAGCCCACAGGAGCAGGCCAAGAATAAGTCACACTGAAACAATTTATCTTTCTACATTTTGATCCAGCCCTGCCTGTGACTGTAGCTTTTCTTGCTCCCAGCTATGGGTGTTTTCCAGCACTTGCAAGAGATGCAGAGGTGATGTCACCAGCTTGGGTGGTCCTCACTGCAGCCCTCTTCCTAGGAAATGAGGTGGCTTGATGCTGCAACTTCTACCTGGCACTGGCTGATTCGTGCTTCAGCAGTAAGTTATTCTGATGAGACTTTCCCAAATAAAGGGTCGTTTTACTGCTCCTGGCTCTTGACTGGCAGAAAATCAGTTGCTACACAACTGCAACAAGAACCAAAAGGGTTTTAGCCAAATCACAACACAGTACGAGTAGAAAGAAATATTTAAATAAGGTATCTAAACAATCCTGCTTCTTTCCATTAACAACCCTGTGCCTTTCCACTAATTAAAATGGAGTAAGAAATAAAATTAAATACCCTCCTTAAAGTATCTTTAAGTAGCATTTAATTCTAAACTGGATTTATGTAGACATTTGAGTTCCTCTATTACAACTACACTCTACTGTACACCAAGGAATTATATGACTGGGAAAGGTTGTGCAGGTATTATATGTGTGTTCTTCCATATGCTGAGATATTTTGATATGCATTTAAAAGAAGAAAACCTACAACTCCAGACATTGCCTGGAAGAATCCTGTTAAAAATGTAGGGATGTGATAAAAGACACATTTGTCTTCCAGCACAAAACACTGTGAAAGACCCAGCACTAATATGTTGCTCCTCACAATTTTCAAACCATGTATTCTCTACATGCCACATCCAAGAAACTTCCTTTTCTGATTCACCAGTACTAAACAGTGATCAGTATTTTCCAGTCCTTCAACTGATTAACACCTTATTCATCACATACTTGAAGGGAGGCTGAATTACACCCGTGACTCAGATTTTTGTCGTATTATAATTATACACCTACAGCAGAAATGGAGGTTTCATGACTTTGTCACTGCAGGTAATGAATGTGTCTTTGTGCTGACAGTGATGTGGGCTATCCATCTGCCTGTCTCCTGGCTATTGGAGGAAATTGGAGTGACTCATCTCTGGGGTATCAGGTCACATCAGATTCTTCACACTAGTTCCTCCTTGTTTCCTTCCTCTTTGAATTTTGCTCTGTATGTCCAGGAAAATCTGGGATGATCAATCCCATGATTACATTTTAAAGCGGGATAAGTGGCTCAATCCAAGGATCTCACCTCACTGCAGATGCCAATGCACACCCATCTGTGTCAGAGCTGGCTGGTCTGGGCTCCCCTTTAGTCACTGGAGGGAAATCAGGCCTGATTCACCTTCACTAGATTAAATATCAACATTAGCATGATGTGACTCCTTTTATAAAAGTGTGGTTTCCTTTGATGACTCCTGAGACAACCTGCAAGACATGCAATGGCTATGCTGCAGAAAACCTGCAGTGATGGGTGATGCATCCTGCTCCAGGTGAGTCCGAAATACACATTGAGATCTGATAAAATAACCTGCTCTGTTATCCAGACATAGTCTCCCACCCCTCTCTCAACATGACTGATTGCGGGGGGTTTTGTTTGTTTAGGGAGGTTTTTTGTGTTTGGTTTTGTTGGTTTTTTTGAGGGAGTGTGTGGGTTTTTTTGTTGTGTTTTTTTTGTTTGTTTGTTTGTTTGTTTTGGGCTTTTTTTTTTGTTTGTTTGTTTGTTCGTTTTTGGGGTTTTGGGGGGGGGGTTGTTTTGTTTTGGTTTTGTTGCATAGATAATATTTGGGCAGATCCCCTGGATTAACTGGCATGCCAACTACGGGACAAATGAAGTTCTTTCATGCCCATATAAAAAAACACCTCATCTGTTGAGATAAAATGCACTAGGCAGCCTTTCCCTCTGCCCCACTCTCAAATCAACAGGCTTCTAGTCTAAAGTAATATACAATCAAAAATTTGAACTTGTATAAGAATAAGCTGGACACTTTTCAGCCTCAAGTCACTTTGGGAAGGTTCTCTGGACTGAAACAGCTGTGCTGGTCCTCCAGTGCCGAGGCTGTTCCCACTACGGTGTGCAAGGGGAAAATCCCAGGAGAGCCAAGGAGAGAAAAGCCTGGCACTCCCCCGGGGTATGGAACACCCGTTCTGCAGACAGCAGGGTCTGCTCTCCCCCGTGGTGGCAGGAGGCAGCACAAGCAGGTGTCAGGAAACCTTCAGAAACTGCCCTGTAAACCCATTGGAAACTAATTTGACCTTTTTATTTGCTGTGATTCCCACTTTGGTGCAGCAGCCCAGCACTGCAGGCAGTGCACCTGGGTGCCCACCAGCACTGATTCAGTCTTTCAAAAAAATAATTGCTAATTTGCTAAGCTACAGATTTAGAGACCTAGTTTCAAAAGAGGCAGCATAATATGTTCTTTTCAGGATCTGAAATGCTCCACTGGATGGTTTCCCTGGGTTGTTTTTTTGGTTTTTTTTTTCATTATTTATTTTGATGTATACATCCAGTAAAAGGATAGTATCTGATCCTGACTTTAATGCCACTGGCTACTTTTTAAATATAACTGTATCATTAAGTGCTTTTGTTGAACAATCCTTTTGGGAGGAAGAGAGAGAAAAAGAAGAGCCTAACAACAAATAAAGAACCCTCATAACATTTTAACAAAAAACATTTATCAAATCACATATAAGCCTTTTCAGGATTGTAATCAATTTCAGTGAAAATAAATTTAAAGAAGAATTATGGCAATTTAAATACTGTTATAAAAGTGCAGCCTAGATAGGTAGATAAAAAAGAGAGATTAAAAGTTCCACAGCATTCACAGTAAATTTGCTGTGAAGCCTTGGACCAAACCAAGTATATTTACTGAGGAACACCCAAAACCTCTCACATGATGTGATTTCTGAAACAAAGTACCCCAATGGATGCTGCTGTACTGAGAACAGCCAGACTCAGACTACTCAGACTCAGTGGCCTCCACTTGTGAAACATGCCACACCACCAACTTATGGCCATGCTGGTTTTGAGCAAGAGGGCATGAAAACCTACTTCTACATCACAGACACTTGTGAGGAATCTTTCTGAGGGCCACTTCATAAGCATATTTATGTAGGCTTTATTCCTTCTAGGCCTTTAAAAGCCATATCCAGACCAAGATGTTCTGTAATCCAACCCCTTCTCGACATTGTTAACCACCTTCATACTCTGGAAGAAAACCTTTCATCTTGTGTCCCTCACTCTTTGATACAGTCCCAGACAGCAGGATATCCATGAACCGTAGTTTGCCTCCTAATGACAGTGGAAGTTCCCAGCTCCAGCTGGTGCCCAGAGCCAGGGTTTCCCTTGCTCTCCTGACTCCACTGCACCTTGGAAGAGCTGCAGCTTTGCCTGCTAATAATCCACTCTTCAACAGCATCAAAATAATATTTTATAAAGTGATGGTACTGACAAAGTACTTTGGCTGGCTGAGGCAGTGAGTGAACAACACCAAGGTGTCAGGTAAGAACAGAGTGATGCAGAAGGCCCCCAGGTCTTTATTTCTGACATCTGAAATTATACCCTCCGGGGCTGCCTCCTGACAGGAAGGGCAGGAGCTCGTGCATAGAAATTTTCAGGAATGTCTCCATTAGTTTTAATGATCAGGCATAATTGAAGCACAGATTTTGAACCAGGTACCTGGAAAGTTTTGACAAATTCTATCAAAATGTTTGCAGTTCATCTCAAGGACTACCATTACAATAAATGCCATTCTCTAGTTTATAGTTCTAATCCTGGAGCACAAGCTGACGATTGTTAATTTTATGCTTTCGTTCTTTCTTTCTGCTTACTCATTATGTCAGCATATTTCATTCCTGCTAGGCTTTCTGAAATCAATCTTCATTTTAATATATAGCTCCCTACTGTATTTTTTTTCAGTAAACAGATGAAGATTTAGTGTTAGCCTCTAACACACTGAATCCATTTATGATAGTTTACATAATCAGATTTTCAGTGCACTGTAAATCCGTCTTTAAAGGCTTACATTGCTCCAGGACTAAATTGGTTAAGTTTCTGAGTTGTTTTTCATCATTTGTGTATAAGTCACCATTTTAAGGAACAGTTAAGATGTTATTTTGGTGGGGCTTTAGCACCTTCTATGTGTCATTGATTATTCTTTCCCCAGTGGGGAATTTCTACAAATAAAGTTATATTTCAGAATAACAACTACTTTGGTCATAAATATCTTCCAAGCTACTAAATGTCAAACTTTCTTGCAGCAGTAGGATAATTTATCTCTTGAATATAGTGGTTGACCTACGCCATTAAACAAAGTAATGACATTTCACAGGGAGGAAGAAGCAAAACTGACCAAAAACTTAACATGCAGGTGGGTGGTGAATCTCTGAAGCAGCTCTGATGGGGAGCAGGAATGTACTTCTACAGGCTGTCCATGGATTTTCTTCCAGCATGTGGCACCCTACTTTTAAGCCCTGAGAGGCATCAGGACTAACAGGAGCAAGACATAAGCCCAGGTGTAAGGCAGTGCAGTGGTGGCTCTGAAATGGTCCCTTCCTGCTGTGGAGGACCAGACCTCCTCAAGCACAGTGGTTTACTCTGCTGTGTCCTTTGCCAGTGGGCCACAACAGCAAGGGGTAAGCCCAAAGGAAGGGCCTGGCAGCCACTGAAGCAGACACCAGAAGAGCCTGCCCAATTTACCCAGGGATGTGTTGCTTCCCTGATGAGGGCTTTAGAAGGCTTAAGTCATGGCTCAGCAGACACATGTGTGACCTTGCCATGAAGAAATTGGAGGGTGAAGCCCCTCATGAGCTGCCAGCCAGGCTGGAGCATGGAGACACAGCTGGGGATTGCTTGCATTTGCAAGGGTGGGTCTTACCAGCAGCTGATCCTTCCCTGAAACCTGACATTTCTTCCTCTCCAGTGTGAGGACAGCTCTTCAGAAATGCAACCCATTACACAAGCTGAGTTTATAAATTGATTGCGTAAATCAACAAAATTTTCTCATAAGGAAGCACATTGACTTTGGTGCATACCTTCTCATATAAAGCAGACTCAATACCAGCCTTGAACTAGGTTTATAACTGCTCACACTGAGGTGTTATTAAATCATTTTAGAAGCTGAACTGGTGTGGAGAGTGAGAAAATTGCACTAGGATGTAGCTTGTGATTGTGGACAGATGCCAAAGTGTCCAAGTTCAAGGCTGGGAGATAACAACTTTCCAATGCCACAGCTGGCTTCAGTTTTTCCCTGAGATAGCATAACCTTGCAAAACTAAGGGTAAAGGACCAAATGATAATATGGATTTAACTGAAGCAAACCCAATATTACTCAGATACAATTGGGTAAGTATTACTTGGTTTACCGTGTGCCAATACACAGGACTTAATCAAAACAGCCAGACAAATGTCTATTTTAAAACATTTGGTCCAGGTAAAGCCCTAGGTTTGTCCTGGAGATTTATTTTAAACACATAGTATTGCCTAGATGAGGAGCAATCTGGGAAAAGAAACAGGTGGTGTGGAAGGGACAGAAGAGGAAGTAGCTGGAAGGAGCCAAGTCTGAAGTGAAAGTTTGGTGAAAATAAGTCAAAGTATTTGTACCCCTGAAATACTGAATGAGAGAAAAAAAACCAAACCCAACAGAGCCACATAAGCTTTAAAGGGTTCAGATGGTTCATGTGGACAGCAAGCACTGCCTATGGATGCTGACCCTGACACCCTGATGCCAACTGCATGATGATATTTACAGGACTTTGGAGTGAGCTTTTTTCTTTTAAAACTTAGGAACAAACCCACAGGTTAAAAACTATGGGCCCAGCATATTACTAAAGTTATGATGTTAAACTCTTCAGAATTTGGAAGTGCTAGAAAGAAGCACATCTGTGCTCTGTGTGCATGTCCTCTCTTGAGTGGCCTTTAACTACACACACAGGTCATACCAACAGCCCAGGCTCTGCTGTGCTGGGCTTTCTCCACTGTTTGACCTCCAGACACCTGACACCTGTAATTATGGGCTCTGGCACTCCCTGAGTTTAGCAGGGCAGGCAGGTAAGAAAATTGTCTGGGAAGTACCTGCTGAATGTATGGAGCTTTCAGGGCTGGATGGCCTTATAGCCATTGAGTGTTAAATTGTTCTGTTAGATAGACACAAATTCTTCCTAAACCCTCGAGTAGATTCTTTTGCGGATGTGTAGGACTTTGGCCCTAGAACTGAGGGGAAAAAAAAAAAAAAAGCATATTGCTTAATTGAGAGTAATATGATTCTTATCAACCAGGTGGAGCAACACCAAGAACAAGAAGCAAAGGAGAAGGTCAGCACCCAGCAGCCCCTGAGCTGCCCTCTTTAGTCCCCTGTTCTACATATAAAGTCATAAATTTGCCCTTACAGAACAACATCCAGATTTCTCCCTTGCATTGGGTTCAAGCCGGATGTACTTTGCTCTCTGGCTGTGGGATGAGGCCTGTGCTAAGGAGCAGTAGGTTACAGCTAAGGCTGTGCACGCTGCTCTCAGGGTGGTCACGTGCTCCCCTAAGGGTGCTGCAGGCTGGTGGGAAATTTTGTTGCTCACTCTACTTCATCTGCTGGAATTTTTTCCTGTTAGGGAGTTGGGTGTTATTTGAGGTGGTCTCTGGAGGGCTCTTCAATGTGATTGGGGCATAACAGCTGGAAAAGACCATCTGGCCACAGAATAATTACTTATTCTGGAAGGCAGATCAGAGGAACTGCTATTTCTTACTGTCTGTTCATGTCAGGAGTGTTTCTAACCAGATATGGATCTGAGCTGGATTTCCAAATTCACATACACTTGAAGTAACCCAAATCATGCTGCATGGTCAAGGACTGAATATTCAGTCATGATCATGGACAGGGCTGAATATACAAGTTCTTTGAATCAAGGAAGAAGAAAGATGGGCTTGGATAAAAACTTGTGTATGCAATAGACAAAAAATAATTGATGGATTTGGAAACTGTGTTGTGCAGCTCTGGTTTCATCCCTGTTTGCAGCTCCAGCATATGTAGAAAGGGTGTTCCCAGCTTTCCAAAACAGGCAGGCACAGTGTGTTCATGGATTTGAATACTTTCTGTGTGCCAAGTACTCTAGCTGAAAATCCTTAAAGTTAGGCTCCTTTTGCAGAGCTGACACAAGGGGCCTGGCTGTCCTGGGGGATCTCTAATAAGTCATGTTTACTGTAAAGCTGCTGGGTGCAATCTCATCTGCACAGACTTGTAATGGAGCTGTTACATGAATGATTGTGGGATCTGAATTTTTGCACATGTGGAAAGGTGGAGCTCACATTTCTGCACAAGGCTAAAAATCAGAGCTGGAAGGAAGGAATGTGGGAAGGAATTCACCCTGCAGTGCAAAATGTGGATTTTGATAAGAGAAGCACCATCAGTCATTGCCTAGTGAGCATGAAATCTATTCCTGGTATGGTGTAAATTAACAGACTACCTGGTATGATGACAACAAAGCAATGGCACCCTTGTTTAAGAAACATCTGAAAGGACTTAGGTTGCAGCTTCCCAGGATGCTGACCCACTTGAGCAGCTCCCTGCCTGGGAAAGGGCTCTCTCAAAATAAAATATCTGCCCTGAATCCACAGGGAGGGAGTTGGTGCTGAGCGAGGGATGTGCTGCTGGCAGACAGGGTCTGGAGCTCTTTCTCATCATGTGCATGCTGAAACACCACATGTGCATCTTGAAAGGCCTGTTCTACTTGAAGAAGAAAGAAGAAAGAGAAGGTGTAAACTAGATGTCTTCCACATACACTCTATTAGGTTCTCTAATCAGATAATGTATTGGTCAGCAGCAGACTACAATATCCAAAACTTCAATCAGCTACTATTGGGCTATATATTTTAAGGTAGAAAGCTGACATACAGTCAGGATTAACAAACCAGCCCTTGGTCCCACTCAGTCAGAAATACATCTGACAACAAATTCTTGGCAGGAATTTCAAAAGAATGAGATAAACCACAACCAGTGTCACAGTATTTATGCTCTTTCCGTTTGCTGAGCCCACGAGGTTCCTCTTTTTTTCCCAGCCAGAAGATTATCAAATTTAACATTTAAAGTGGAAGTGGCAGTGCTCCTGTAATTTCTTGACACTTTTAAATGCATGTGTAAATGTGATTTCTTAATTAACAATGAAGCTGAGCAGTTTGCTGAAGACATCTCAGTAGAAAGTTTTTGAAGTTGTATTTATAAACAAATTGCAAATCTCTTCAAATCCATAATTATCTGTGTACAACTGATAAACACTGAAAATATGTTCCAAGGTATTGTTAACCTTTTAGAGCTGTTGGAGCTGTGAGTTGTTATACCTTTGTTACTTCAAACAGGGAATGCTTATAAGAAGTTTATATTCACCACATGGTTCTGTGAACTAGATTTAAGGCAAACAGCAAACACTGTGAGACTGTGATGAAGTCTGCAGAGCTGGTGAAAGCATGCTTGCACAGACAGTGTAGATCCAAGTGTGAGACACCCTGTACACTCCTGTGGGATGTTCCTTAACATGAATGGCAAACCAAAAATGCTGGTTGGCTGCCTCAGATGCCAGCTGTGCCCACAGGCTCATCTCTCAGCACTTCCTACCTCTGAAAATTCCAAAACATGCTGAATAAGCTGTGGGCATCACCTTTTTCGTTCTGGCAGAGAAGCTGGGAGGTGGGAAGGAGAGTGCATGGTACCAGCTCCTCCATATGTGGGTTATAGCTGGGGCAGCCCTGTGAGGGCCCAAAGCACTCCCAGCCACCCACCTCCAGAAGGAGCAGTTACACAGCCACCAGAGTTTTGACATAATTTCCTTACATTTTTAAACTACTATTAGAATCAAGAGCAAGAATGCTGTCCCAGCTCTTGGATTTTTGACTGGCATGAAGACTGTAAGAAGGTGGATGTAGCTCTTCCTGTTGTCCTGCCCCAGCGCTCCTCAGCAGAGACCCTGCTTGTCCCTTCTTTCAGGATGGGTGTTTGGAAGGTATCTCTCAATTTGAGAGAAGGTATCTCTTAATTTCATCCAATCTGCATAATGTCACACCTGTGATGCCACAGCCACCCCCAGATACTCTGAGCTGTTGAGCAGAACACGTCTGTTGCTAAGAGTGCCACGCCTATCACACCAGAGTTCCCTTATACTCTGAATTAGAAGGTGGTGAAAATATGGCTGCTGGCCCAGCAGCAACAGTGGGAAATATGAAGAAGTGATGCAGCATGGCTTGATCCTAACATTGAGCCTGGAATGGCCCTGGTCAGGTCTGGGATCTGAGCATCCATCATGTAGGAACAATGTTTCAGCAGATTTTAAGCAGCTCACACTAGTCACACATGCAGTATGGGACCCTCCAGTGTATCTGTTTGAGGACTGTCAAAAAATAGACTCTCAAATATATTAGTGTGTATCTAAAAATGGAGTTACAGGAACAAATTGCATCTCATAACAATGGTCTATTCCTCAATTAATGCTATTTGGACTTCCGGTAAAAAAGTGAAAACGCCAGCAAGTATCTCTTTCTACAAACACACATTTAAGATTTTCAACAGTAGAATAATTCAACATTTTGAGATAATTTCCCCCAGCTAATCCTTGACCTTGAGTATACCACAAAAAAACATTCCAGTGTGTTCAAATAATGAGAACTGCTGATGGCACTACAAGGAGGAGCTCAGCATTGAGGATGACATCCAGTTTTATCATGCTCCCATGTAGCCTGCTGAAGATAATAAAAAGAGACTACTCCAACCAGAAATTTTTGTTCATCTCTAGAGTTTAAAATAATAATCTCAAAAATGATCCTGAAGGCTCAAGGATGGTAAATACCTTTGCATGCAATAATTATTTTAATAACGAATTTATCAAGTTTCTTCCTGGCAGCCAATACATACTTTCTTTCCCCTAAGCTTGTTTTGAACCATGGTTGTATTTATTTTGGGATGAGGAAAACTGCATGATACTTCTCCATTCCTGGGACTACAGTCCAATGTAGCGAATGAAACACTAACACTAACTGTAGTGGCACTCTTTACTCATCCTTTGGTTCAACTCCTGTGCTAGGCTGAGCAGTATAATCTTTCCCTTAAGCCTTCCAGGCAGGAACCATCCCATGGAGGCTCTGATTTGTCAGACTGAGCCCCCAGCCTTGCCCAGCTCCTGCCATGAGAGGGGCACCATGGCACCTCCAGCACTGCACAGCTCAGAGAGAGCACAATGGCAGGAGGAGGGAACGGAGGTCTTTGCAGTGCCAGAGCATAAGACATTTGTTCCATGAGGCAAATGTGGGTTTGTGGTTTAGGAAAACTTTTGGGGCCTGGCTTTCTATCCCCTGGAGTTTTTAATTGTAAACCAAAAAGCTTTACACGGAATTGTTTGGAGAAAAGGAGCTGATTTCTTAATTTTAGACTAAAAATTGCATTTCCAGATGGAGTCTGTAGATTTGGGACCTAAAGCTCTGGAGTGTATTAATATACCCAAAGTGGTGGCACAAGCTTGTTTTGCAGAGAGACTAAAGGAAAGCTGAGATGAGCCCTCACTGAAGGCAGCAGCACAATTCCTGTGGTACTCAAGGACCTGATATTTTCTTTAGGAATGGAGGTGGATGAAGTTCAGAGGTGAACAAGGTTCAGAGATGACTGAAGTTCTTAGTCATGTTTCCGGTGAAGCAAAACTTCCTCTGGCTAATCCCCAAGGCAGCATCGCATCTCTTGCAAAGGCAGCACTGCCTGAGGGAAAACTCCCACCCCTGCCTGTCACCTCTGTTTTCCATCCCTTGGGGATGAGTTCAGGGGTGCTGCCCAAAGTGGGACCCCAGAGGCAGATGGAGAGTGACAGGGGCAGAGAGCAGCTCACACCACCTCAGCCTTTCCCGCCTGCAAAGCCAGGGATGTGTCAGCTCGCCTCACCACTTCTTCAGCCCATGTGTGGGAGCAGAGGGGAACCTCAGCCATCAGCCCCCTGTCTGACTGGCAAAGTTGGGGAGCCCCTCTGTCCCAGGCTATCAGGGGGCAGGGGAGGGAACAGGATCCCAGGCAGTGCTGTGAGGCACATCAGGGAGGAACATTTATGTAGGTCATGTTGGTTCATAATTGCTTGTTGGAGGACAAGAGCGCGTGCATAGAAGGGGAAGGACAAAGTAGCAACGCTTTGGAGAGGGGCTGGATTGGATTCTCAGGCAATTGGCAAGGACCAGAGTTATCCTGCGGCTTCACCTTTACCAGCAACAATGAAAAAGGCAGTGGTGTGGCCACTGCCACCACCTCATCATCACTCTTTGCTGCTCCTGCATCTTCTCCTACTAAAGCAGCTGCTTTCCTTGTGCAGAATCAGATGAGAGGATGTAACTCAGCAAAAGGCTGGGTTTTGGTGTTTTGGGGTTTTTTTTTAAACCTAGTAGGTAATTTTCAGCCAGTTCAACCATCTGACCAGATTTGCTGTAAGGCTGTGCTAGCAGAGCAGAGGCACTGGTACAGGTTGAGCATGGAGAGAGCCCAGCTGAGCCCACAGCACACACACAGAGGTAACCTTGGGGTGCCACATTTGCAGACCAAAAGCCAGTAACTCTGGAAAACTAATGCTGCTCTCATGCACATGGGAAAGAAACACAGAGCTGAACCTCAGACAAAATCTTTATTTCTCAATTTTTTTATAGATATCTTTTAACTTTTGAATCTGGCAGCTATACGGTTTGTATGCCTTCCACCTATAGTTTTCAATAGGTTTTTCATTCCAATTACATTAGAGTTTCCACAAGAGGACAATGTCTGCAACAGTGAGTAAGGAGTGAGGAAATCAACAATAAAACAGCCACAAGTCAATGAAGGGCAGTGAATTCCCTGGGAGTGAAATGCAGGAGGAACAGGTAAGCAAACAGGATGATGGGAAGGTTTTACTGCGAGGGTGGTAGGGGTCCATCCCCACCACAACTTTATTGCTGCTTGCAATGGTCCTAAGCCCTTTGTTGTCCCTGTGCTGGGTGTGGCCAGTGGCCCAAGCATTGCAGCAGGGAGCAGTCACCTGCACACCACTCCTGTGGGGATTTTTCCTTTTGTCTCCAAGTTTGTGTTGCTAGTGTTATCTGGAGGTTCAGGGCTAAGGATACAGCTCTGTCTCCCTATTTCCTTCTGCAGGCTTGTGTGTCCTCTGCCAGTTGCACATGCATTTCCCAGAACATGCTCCAAATTCAGCATTTACAGCTTGCTAATTGCCTGCAGGTTTCCCTGATGGAGATGCAAACATTAATTGACCATGCACTTTGATACCCAAGATATAAATTTCCCTTGTCTGCTGATTTTTCCATACCTGTAAAATTGCAATTGTTTCTTCTATTTTAGGGATCATTGGGTCATTGCTTTAAGTGGGCTCTGTGGTGCATCCTCAGCCTGGTGCTGGCCCACAGGCACAGCAAACAGAAATGCTCCAAAGGGTGGCCTCAACCAGACAGTTGAGTTCAGCACATCACCACCAGGGTGTGCAGAGCTGGACACAGGGCTGAGTTTGGGGAGAGGTGCCCTCCCTTTCTATATCAAGGGATATACTGCCCCAAGGATGCAGGATGTGGCTCCACAGAGAGTGGGGAGCACAGACAGGGAGAAGCTCTGGGAATGATGGGAGGAAGCAAGAATGGGGGCTGGGGCAGGGGTCACAAGGGAAGGGTGGGATTTGAGACATAACAGGGGTAGCACAGGCTTTGGGAAGGGGCAAGAGGCCCAGGGAGGGAGACTGGAGGGTAGAGTGTTGGTGTGGGACCTTAAGGGTGAGAATGTTTGGTGGGTTGGTGGTGGTTTGAGGGGGGTGAGAGGTGTAAAGGGCCCGTGGCATTCAACAGGAGAGTCTGTAACAGAATCACCCAGACCAGAGACCTGAGGGAGAAAATTTCCTGGCCTCAGGTCCAGCAGCAGAGTGGTTTCAATGGATTGTAACAAATTTTCTTCACTGGGAGTTGCCACTTCAGATATTTCAAGGCCCTTGGCATCCACACACAGGCTGCAAACAGGAAGCCATCCTGTCTGTGCTGGAGCCCAGGGCTTGTTATCTGCAGGCAGTGGGCAGAGGGCCGAGGCTCTGCAGAGCATTGGAAGGGTGCAACTGCAGCTGCCAGCCCTGTGTCATGCAGCTGTGGGATGCCTGAATGCACAGGTGGAGGCTGAATGCACAGTAAGGGCTGGGGGGGTGGGCTGTCACCCCCGTGGGGACCTAGTGCCAGGCATGAGGACAGTGCAGCACTGGCCTGACCTCTGCTGTCACCTCCTGACACTAATCCCCCATCCTCTGGCTGATTTCTGGACCCAGTCCAGCATTTTGTGTGTCTTGCAGGGATTGGCAGGCTTTGAAACTGCAGCTTCCTCACTTGGTTGGGTGATGAGTTGATGAGGATGACAACTGTGTTAGAGGGAGGGATTTAATGCACCCTCCTAGTACCTCCCAATGCTGTATTAGTCACAAAGGTCACATCTATTAACAGACAGAGCTGTAGTGTGTGCCCAATGGGTCACATGTTACCAGCTTCTTGTTTCCACTCTAATTCATGCTAGAAGGGAAATCAAGCAATTTCTCTGGGACCAGAGGTCTCAAGGCAGCGAATGCTGCTTCCATCCACTGGTTAACAGGAACAGGAAGGAGAGGGGGGAAGCTACCAAAAGATTTTTCCTATATAAATTATTTACCTAAATTCCCCAAGGGGATAGGAGAGCACAAAGTAAAGCAAGAAGCACTCAGAGAAAATTTCTCTTACTACCTTTGTATTTAGAAGGAGAGAGCTCTTGCAGACCCTTTCCCATGTGAGCTTTCTAACCAGAACTCTTCAAATCCCATGCTGGGCATCCACATGTTACGGCCTGTCTACACAAGCTAGAATTGCCTTAGTAGTGGGAATGAAATGAGAAAACTCAATTCCAAGGAGCAGGTCCATAGGGCAAAGGCTTGGGTTGCTGCCTGAGGAAGAGTTGGCAACTGTGGGAAGAGGTTACCTCCCTGGTGATGGTACAACTGTTAGTGCTGCTGTGTGGTAAATGAGATCAGAGATCTGGGCTGGCTGGAAAAGAAATTTTTTTTTCCTCTTTTTCCTCCTTTCAGCTGGGTGAATTTTCAGCCAGATCAGTTCCCTGGGCCAGTTCATGTTGCAGCTGCATGTTGACTTGTGATGACATGATATGCACAAAAATAGACTGAAGGCACAGACGGGAGAGACTCTTTCAACAATGCTCACCAGATGCAGCCTCAATGACCTCTGAGGCTCCTCCTTCCCAACAGTTAACAAAAGCTCTCTTAGGCAACGTCTTCAGCAACCCAGAGGCTTTGCACTAGGGAAGGTCTGCTCTTCTTCCCACATCTGTCTTCAAATGCCAGCTTCCCCTCCCCACGGAATATGAGCAAGAAGAGCAGATGTGATAAGGAAGACAAATAGGAGGATGGATTCTGAAAAGGTGGTTGAGACCCACAGATGTAAACTCCTGCTGCCAAAATGCATCCTTGAATAGTGGGGATCAAGGACTGGTCTATGTGGAGAGGCCCAGCTTTGCAAACTGGGTGTCTGAGCAGCATGCGGGGAAACAAACATAATATAAAGGCTCACAAAGAGGTGTCAAACTGCAGTGCCAGAACCAAACTGCTGAAAGTTTGGGTTGTTTTAAAATCTCTATTATTTTTATCTTTTTATCTCAATAGTGCAAAGAAGAAACAACTTGAGTTGCTGAGGGCTAGTAGCATCAGGCTGAAGAACAGATCCTGGTGGGGTCAAATATTTGTAAAGTTCTTTGTGAAGGGCTGTGTGTCCATATGTGCTTGTGTCGATCTGTGCATGCTGTCCTGGATACACTGGAAGAAAACTGAGAAATACTAATAAATTGTTCAAGAAATTATATTTATTGGGTCTGAGAGGCTCATTTCCTCACAAGCAACATGTTTTACAGGTATCTTTTTTGAGCCCTAAGCTGAAGGACATTTTCAGGGAGCTGATTGCTTGTGCATTTCCCAGTGCACAGCTGACGTGAACAGACATGGCATGTCACAGCCTGGAACGATTTTCAGTCTCAGAGCAGGTCAGCAGCTATGCCATGACTGCAGAGCAATTTGGCACATTTCTAGTTTAACCCAGTTAATCAGATCAGCTTCTTGAAATGATTTTTTTTCCAGCACTCCAGGAAAAGCAGTCTACTTCAGCTGAAAGAATAAAAGACTCTTCTTCAAAAATACTGACCATAATGTATGCACTTATTGAGAAACTTCATGTAGGAGTTGTAAACCAAACAAATCAAGATCAGTCCTTCAGGAAAACATAACCTCAGAACAGGAAAGCCTTGTTTTAAGGTCATTACCCAAAATAAGTGTTGTCTGCATGAGAAAAAAAACCCGTGGTATTTAGGAATATGCGCTAGAATGTGAAGCATTCTACTGTTCTGTGGAGAAACATATTTATTTTGCTGATTATTGCTGAAGGAATAGTGCTTTGAGTAACTAATGAATAGTGGTTCCTTCCACTTGGATATTTCTGAAACCCACACACCCTTAAGGAAAATTGAAAGTCTTGGCCTTTTGGGGGGCTTTGCACCTTGCTTTGGGGCCATGACTATGTAACATCACACTACTAGATTATATCACATTTGAAGTGGATGCAACTCTGCTTATTTCAAAATGCTTATTAAAAAGATGGAAAAAAAATGTGCTGTGGGCAATACCTACACAGTAGTTATTATTTAGGATATCATGGAGACTGCAAAGGAAGATCTCTGAATTCAACATTTTCTTGGATCCAATCAGGACCGAAATAATTTGGATCTGACTGATAGATAGCTAACACAGATAAATTGCAAATTCTGCCTGTACAGACTCACCTGTGCCATGTCTTGGAGTTATTCTTTGACCCTGAAACTCCTCACTTAACTGTTTGTCTTTGTGTCTTGAGGGCTTGATCCGCTGGAGTCAGTGGAAGATTTTCTCCTGATTATAGTGGGGCATGTCTGGGCTCAGCCCAAGCATTGATGGAGTTGAAACTGGAGCTTTTCTTCTGCCTCCTCATCTACACCTTTGGACTGCAGTTTAACTGTGCTAGTTTCACCCAAATGCCTGACTTCACCTCCTGCAGTGCTGCATGCTGCCACCTTAGCTCCCTTTGGGACCTCTGTATTTACCTGAGTCTATCTCATCTATTTTCACTCCAGATAAGAACAGCTGTGCTGCTTTGGATCATCTAACCCATTCATCTACTCTGCCTTCAACAGGAGCCGTAGGAAGATTCATATCAATCAGTTACTGCAGTTTCCAACTATTTTCAGCTCAGAGGGTTTCCTGAACCTGCTGTGGTTTGCCTGTGGCATGGGCTCCTCCAAACTCTTGAGTGAGCATGTAAGTTCCTTGCATTCTCAGGGTGCTTTGGAAGGGACCTCCTCAGCAGGTCCACTGCCTCCTGCATGACAAACTCCTTCCTTCTGTTTGTTTGGAACTTGGCTCCTACCAGCTTCGTAAGCTGGTCCCTCATTGTCCTGGGGACACAACCAACACTCCATCCCTATCCACTCTCTCTGTGTCCTTAGTGATATCATAGCTTTCCCTGTCCTGTGTCCCACATCTCATATCTTTTCCAGCTTTAGAAGTCCTATGCTCCTGAACTGTTCCTTGTACAGAAGTTGATTCACACCTTTGCTCACCCTGTTACTCTTCCTGAATTTTTCCATCTCTTCTCTATCCTTTTCAAGGGCACAGAACTGCACTGGGCATTCAAGGTGCAGACACAAGATAGATTTCTACAGAAGCACAGTGATCTTTCTACTTTATTGACTTTTCCTTTTGTAGTAATCCCAAACATTTATTTGTTCTTTGACTGTTGCAGAGCAGTGATTTTATATTTTCAAGAAAGTGTCTATAGTAGTTCAACTAAAGCTTCCCTCCTGAGTAGCAGCAATAAGCATGGAAAACATTATATGTGAAGATGAAGATGCTTCTCCTCAAATGCTTTCATGGCTTTACACCTGCCTAGACTGAGTTTTATTTGCCATTATTTGGGCTGGGCATTCTCTCTCTTTAGATCTTCCTGAGGACTTCACCATCTGCCCTCATATTCCCTGCCAATAACTTCGCATTTTCACTTTGTAAGTTTTGACCTCCTTGATCATCTCATCTTGCATTTCTCTGCTCTGGCTTCCCTCTCCTGCTCACATCTCTGCCTTTTCCTTGTTTTCACCTCTCCAAAGACTCACAATATCCTTCAGACTTCTTCACTCGGACCCATCATCCTTCATATTCGTTGTCTGCACCCTACACCATCCAGAAAATCCATGCTCTTTTTTTTTTTTTTTTGTACTTTCTACTTTGCCACATGGTTGAAATCATGTCAGAGTTGTACCAAACCTCCACAGTCTGAAGGGAGACTGTCCCTGCCACAAGGGAAAGAGAGAGAGAGGGCAGGGTGCTCCTGCCAGGCAAATGAAGTAATATATAAGAATTTCCAAAATTACTCATGATGTCATTTTTATTTTTTGAAAGCTATAGAAAATAAAGTTGTGGGGTTTGTTAACAGGAAAAGAGGATTTATTAGCCTTTTTGACCCTAGTGGCAAGCCAAAGTTTGTATTGTTTCAAAACCTAGCTGTTTATTCACAAAGAATCGGCACTGCTTCCTTTGCTTAACATGAGGAAACACTTTGCTTGCAGCTCCAAGCTGTTTTCCAGGGAGTGCTGCCTGCAGTCTGTACTGCCCAGCAACGCCCAGCAAAGCACTTTGCTGGTGCAGCTGGGCTCCCTCAGAAGACTTGTGTCGTGCCTGCCTTTTGGGTGGTGGATCCCATTGCTCCAGATAGTTTATTCCATAAAGGAAGTTAGTGGTTCCCTGTTGCTTAATGAGAATGAGTAGGGCTGCAATGCCTTCTGTTTCCAACAAGCTTCAGCATGATTTATGATGGAAGGAACTTCATAACAAGCCAATGGTCTTCCAGTTCTGTAGATTTTTCAAGAAGAACTCTGTCTGAAAACTCTCATTTTTTTTCACTACTTTCTTTCACCAGAGAAGCACAGTTCAGGCATGCAGTCTTCATACCATAGACGCCTCAGCTCTCTGGAAGTCCAAGCAAAGTCAAGCCTCGCTGTAATAATAGCATGGAATCCCACCACTGGATGTAATGTTAGCCAGGCTCAAGACTTTCAGAGATTAACCTCCTGGCGAAGCTTCTCTATTGAAAAGTTGAAAGTAGTACATTGCATCTTTTCTTGTTTTCAAGGGTTTGTAAGTGGACTGTCTCTAATGAAAAGTTAGAGAGACAAAGAGTTCATTTGGAAATCTGAGCTGGCGAGACAAAGAGTTAATTTGGAAATCTGCACTAGCTTTAATGACATTCAAAATTTGCTACATCTTTTTGCGTTACATATAAAACTTTCAATAGGTCTGTAAATTTCCAAAAAATACATGTGGCAACAACTGTCTGCAGCTCCTAACTCCAAATCTTTACTTCTTCTCCATTTTGGAACATATTTTGGTCTTTTCCAGTGATTTTTCTCATAGAGATGGTCTGATTTTTTTCCTCCCTCCATTCAGACTAGTCCATACTACAGTTTGGAACATATTTCTGAACACTTGAGGTGATGTAGGTCTGAGCAAGCCTCCTATAGCCTGTTCCCACTTTGGTTATGTTGCCCAACATCACTGCTTGTAGCCACACTCAAACACAGCCTTACAGACCAGCCAGGTACTACCACTTCAACTCCCAATCTCTGCATGATGTAACCCAACTCATGGCACAGCAAGAGGGATAGCATCTCTTCAATAATCCAAGGATTTTTTTGTTCAGTGCCCAGGCTTTTTCTGAGCTATCTGCTAGGAAGACATGTTCTCTGCTCTGCTTCCAAGAAAACAGCAGAGAGCACTTTCTAACAGCAGCCTTCTGCTGCATATTCTCCACTGCAGAGGACATAAGTGCTTTTTTCCAAGAGACAGTGCCACTTTCCTTGTTACAGATGCTGCTTCTCATGCTCCACTTTATGAGAGGACATATTTTCAGCTTAAGGTGTGTGTAAAGAGCAAAACCAAAGAAGTCCTCCAATTGTGTGAGTGATGTTACAGCATGCTACCTTCAAGGCAGCACAGCAGCTTCCTCACTCTGCTGCATGCCAGCAGAAGGGTAGAACACCCATGGGCAGCCTGGTGGGCTATTACAGGCACATGAGAGCTTTCTCTTGACCGTAACTTTGGCTATTACTCCTTCTTAGGTTTCCCTTCACCTTCAGCATCTCAAAGAACAATTGTCTGTCCAGGGAGAGAGTGTCCCAGGCTCCCTCATACAGAGATCCTCTGAAAGTGTGTTGCATGAGACCCTTTTCCATGAAAGAACCCAACAGTGAGACCTGGACAGCTTTCTGCAAATGCCAGATGTGTAAGCTCACAGTTAACACAGGCTGAGACAGCGTTCAATGTGTCAGACAGGATCTTCTGTGCAGCTGGAGGTGAGCACACACAACCTTGCTAAATCCCAAAGGCTCATGAGCTTCTCTCAATGGTTCTTCAGTTCATCCTCTGTTGCTAAGCCCAGGTTGATGGGAACAGGAGAGAATGGGAGATGTTGCCGATAGAAATGCACTCTTTCTGCAGAAGCTATTTATGTCTGCCATCCCCACTGTCTTGCAGCTCTTGGACTCCTGTGGTCCAAGAGCCTCCAGATACATCTCAGACCTGAGTGGTATCATCTCTTCTTTAACAATGAAGAGACATCACACTACAAAAGAAAAACACCAACTTGAACTAGTACAGGACAAGGAGTTACGATGAAATTACTCCTTTAATTGGATAATTTTCACAGTTCTTGCTGCAAATGTGAAAATGCAGCATGAATTGTAATGTGTTAAGTTTGTACTACATACACTTTGTTAGAAACTATTGACCTTGCCTCTCAGATGCAATTAATTGAAATTTCCTATGGAATATATGATATAAATAGTTGCAGTTTCCAAAAAGCCAGGTGTTAATACTTTATACATTTATTTTTCATTGCATTGGCTAGTTTGTCCTTAATCCAATAATAAATCTTTAGTTGTTCTGAGAAAAATATTTTGATATCAAAAAGCTGACAAAATTCAGTGTGAGTGGAGAAGTAGTTCTGCTTTGGTAGATTCAGACTCCATTAATAATTAGCTCTTTGTGTGCAATAATTTACACCTTGTCCAAACAAGAGTTTTTGCAAAATGTGGCTTTGCATTTGCAATGCTTGAGGTGAGTTGCACCATTATATCCATAAAGAGTATCTCTTAGGTCAAACCCCCACATATAAGTTTTATTTCAATCAGACAAATCTTCTGCTGCAGTTTGAGCAGCAGCTCAACCCAAAGCAGAAGCCAGGAGCCCAGAGTGGAGGGTGAGAGAGGTGAAGGACTGCATCAAACACTCAGGTAAACAAAATGCTTGTTAATCTTTGCCCTCGGCATGCAGCAAGCGTGAGAAAACGAGCTCTCATCTAGAAGAGTATTTGCAGAGAAGTAGCAAACATGCTATAAATTAACACCCTTGTTAACTTAATGAAAACCTTCCTGTCTTAACAACCTGCCAGACAGGGGTATGATTGATCCACCTTCCCAGCAGTGCTCCATACCACAAAGGAAATCTGTGTGTGCTGTGAAGGATGGCTGGAAATGAGCAGTGAGAGCAGCTGTCCCAGGCAAAGGCAGGCCATGTCCCCAGCAGCCTCCACAGCGCTGGCTTCACTGGGTGCTGCTGCACCTGTGTGAGCGCTGCCACCATGGGAGATGTGCCACCAGCAAGGACATAGCTGAGCTCTATTAAAGGGAACTGTGGTTTAAACAAATCATAAACAACCTCAGCGCACTGTGGTTCAGCTGCACTCAGCTTGCTCTTTGCCTCTGAAGCTTCTTGTTACCAGGAGCCCAGATACAAGGCTCTTTCCATGTGGGGTCCTGCCAGGCTGGGTCACAAGTGTGCTACTGAGAGCATGGCTCTACTCCAGCATCTGCTACTGGCCCTCCTCTGCCACCAGTCCCTCTTCTTTATTATGAGGAATTCTGTGCAGTGAATAGCTAAGCCATCCAGCATCTAAGCCATCTGGGAAACAAACACAATTGCTCTGTCACCTTTCTTGTGCCTCTTCTGCAGATCTGCATGTATAATCCCACCGAGGGCTTTGGATTAGAAGACTGTTTTGTCATAATCAATGACAAGTTTGCTAAAAATTAGTGTCTTACTGTTGCCATTTTATATGTATTTTTGAGGGATGCTGAAAGGTTGGGGATGACATGGAGTGGGATCAAATTAGGACGCACAAGGAGAGCTTGTGCTCTTTAATTCTCCTTTAATAATGATCTGGATCTGCTCTGGTTAATTGGTTAATCCTAACCAATATTTGTCAGCAGCTTAGCTTGTAGGAGGGAACTGTGACGATCAGTCCCAAACATGGCTTTACTATCAAGAGGACCTATTTTATATGCAGGCCTTCTGATGTTGCAAAGAGTACAGGAAGGGCATTTCCTTCAGCTTGGGCTAAGGAGAGTGAGGAGTAGAGAGCAGTGGTGGTGCTCATCTTGCTGATGTGTCCTACAGTAGGTTGCAACCAGGACCTTGTCTTTGAATGGGATTTTATACTGCAAATAGCTATTCTATATTTACTCTTTGTTGAGAAAAGAAGACCATTTTAAATAGCACATCCCAGGCAGCAATTTCTAGGGCCCAAGTGTTGGGTGCTTCTGGTGCTGCTTCTGGCAGAGGGCAGATTGGGTTGCAGAGGCATGAATAAGCTTGCATGTAGGAGCTGGCCTTTTGGGAGCTGCTTTAAAGCATTTTGGCAACATGCATTCCTTTTTCCCTTGTACCTCTTCAGCCTTTAAACAACAGATTTCAGCACACATAGCTTCTGTTCCTGGACACGACCATTTAGAGGTAGTGAATTTTCTGCTGTAGTTTTGCAGGCACTCTGGGTTGATAATTTCTGCTGCTCCCAGTGTTGCTTCCCATCCTCCCTCCTGTGCCCAAGGGGCAGCAGCCCTTTTTTTCCCATGACCAACTGCAGAGGGAGGGACAACTGCAAAGAGAGGGACAGTCCTGGGGTGGGGGACCCACCCCAAGGAGAGTGTTTCATGGAGATGTGGTGAGGCAGAAGAGAGGAACCAACAGGCAGATGCACTGGCGTTCTGCTATATTAGAGGTATTTCTGGTAGCATGGAGTTATATCATTAAATGGTGAATCTATAGCAGAAATTTCAGCCATGAACCTTGTTTCAGTGGTCCTGATGTGAACGGCTGTGCAAGGGCTTCTTTGTGTAAGGGAGGCTGCAAATGAAGGAGCAGGATACTGAAGGCAAGGGAGATTTTGGTAAATGTGTGAAAAGGAAGGAGTTGATGTAACATTTCCTCTCTTGAGAAAGGGGCAGCTCAGCTCTCAAGGCAGCTTAACTCTGTGTGGGTCCTGGAGCCAATATGAGCAGAGGTGCTGGCACTGGGAGAGCCCAGGTGGGATCAGAGGAAGGTGTTCTCACCAATGCACCCCGTCATACCTCTTTGTCTGGTTTCCCTCCCCTCCACCTCCTCTCATTTAAGAAAAATACTTTTTGTAATTTGGTTCATAATTTTGGGAGTAAGGAGAATTTGTTTACCAAGTACCAGTTTAGCTCCATTTTTCTGTGTTTCTGAATGGCGGTGTTGCACCAAGGTTATTTTTAACAACAGTGTTAGATCTGAGGTCTGGCATTGCTCTGGCTATGATAGCTGGCAGAAGGTCTGCTCTCTAATCCTAATTCTGCTTTTGCATCTCTTTCTCCCACTCAGTTCAGGATGAAATATTCTCATTCTTTTCATGGCTTGGTTTTACACCTCGGTTAAAGAAGAAAAATGCATGTGCTATGTAATAGTGCTTACTTGTTCTTCATCAGATATGACATTACACATGTGGAAAATGTTTTCTAAAAAGCAAGTTGGAGCCATACCAACCCACAGGGAAAAGCTACCAGGAATAGAAAATGTCATCCTAGCACAGCAGGAGTGAGACACAGGACAACTCCAGAAGCAGATTTCCAGCAGTGTGGCCCTGCCAAGGAATCAGGTGCTGCTGTGGCTGCTGCCATTGGGTCTTGGGTTTTTTAATTGCGTCACTTGAAATGCGGCTACGAGCACAATCTGAAGAGAAAGGCAGGCAGAGGAAGGCAGTGGGCAGCCCTCCCACCAGGCTGTCTCCTGACAGCTTCACCTCTGCCTGCCCAATCCCCATTGCATTGACACAGCTGTGTATAAACATCTCTCTCCTGTGTTCCTCCTGTGCTTTTTCAGAGAAACCTCTGCCTTTGGCTGGTGAACAGCCAAAGCACTTCTCATGGCTTTCTCTGTTCCCAAGGATGGAGGCTATTCAGACCTTTAATGGGATCTTCATTGTCCAAATCCAAATATCTTTCAAGCCTTTCTCTACTGAAATGATGCACCAGATGTCCATGTTAGAGCGATGAGTATTTGGCATTTGCAGATAGGCAGGAGGAAGCGCAGTGAAAGGAACCATTTTCTCAGTAGCAGACTCTGCTGAGGGCTGTGTTTATGTTAAGTTGTGCTCTCACATTTCAGACCAGTGCAGTGTGCCATCCACAGCACCAAAATACACAGAGTGGTGTATTTTTTCAGTGGATTCCACCTCTGTGGACTTTCCTGATTTCTGGCTGCTGCTCAGCTGACAGAAGTGCCCAGGTCCAGACCAAGCCTTGTTTCTCTGGTAGGCTTCTCCCATGTTGCTGCCCATCAAGGGAGCCCATGAGGTTTTGACTGGAAGGTGCAACCACTGCTGCAAGATGGGGGGAAAACTGCAATGCCTCCAGATAAATTTGCTTTTTAAGCTTCTGCCAGCTAAACTGGCAGGGAGCTAGTGTACACCAGGAGCTCTCAAATCCTCCTCCTGTCCAACACAGCATTATCTCCCCCATCCACACCAGCCTGGTACTGCCTGGCATCTCACCAGTGTGAATTGCATTGGCAGAACCCTCATAATTATGTTAATAATCAGGCATCACTTGTAGTATTGCTTGGAGTCCTTAATTGTATGAACAGGGAGACATCAATGACATCAGTGACATCAGACATAATCTCTCCTCACGCTTCAGTAAGGAAGTTTCCAATGCAAACAGTAATACCATGACAGGTGATTTTTCAATGGCTCTTTTACAAAGCAACAAAGAGAAGGAGAATTTGCCTTTGAAGGTATAAAATGGCCCATCTGAGTGGGTGCACAGCAGTGGCAGCATCACACAAGCAGCACCAGGTATGCCTGCATGGCTGCACCAGCTGCATTCCCTGCAAAGGAATTCCCTGCTCCCAAATCTTATGTCCACAGAAAGTAATGGAAAATTCTGTGTTAGGGAGTACATAACTTACCTGAGACCATAATCTGCAGAGACTTCTTAGCTTCACATTCCTTTTCTGAATAGGAAAGAAAAAAGGAAGTTATTTCTCTGGAATGCTTTGATGAATGCTATTTGTAAATCCTTTCAATTATTTTTTCCTGTTATGGAAGCCTAGAAGGCCAGTGTGTCCTTTTTGTGGGGTGTTTGCAATCAGACATAGCCACATCTGTGGAATATTTCTGTCTTCTAGATGATTTCTCTCCCCCTGCTGTGTCAGAAATCAGCCTGCCTGGCTGAAGCTAAGCATTTTGAAACAACTATCAAGTTTGTACATCTGTGCTTTTGGTTGTTTTTTTTTTTAGTTTGGGTCACCCCTCCTTATAGTTAATACACAAAAGACTTCTCCATTTAGCCCAACTGACTTACATCTTAGCCACTTCGGCTGGATACTCTGGCAGTCACTGCAGCTGCGAAGAAGTGATTCCCAAGTTTTAAAGGAAAAATGAGCCTGCCCTCTAGCTGCTGAGTGCACCCTTGTTCCCGCTTCCTTGACTTTCCTAGAGCAGCCTGGACAGAAAGTCAGTTTTGCTTCCTCCCCTCATGCTTCTGGAGCTCTGATGATCCTTGCCCTGCCCAGGGGCCCCAGCTGCGTTTGCCACACTGTTCCTCTGCATGGACACAAACACCTGGATGGCCATTGACTGCTAAAGGACAGCTGTGTGATTTCTGCACAGCAAAGCTGGCTCTCCGAGCCACAGGCAGCAGTTTGTGGCATAATTTCATCTGCATTGCCTTTGCCATGATGAGGAACCCATTCTTGAAGGGCAGGACAATGTATTGCAGCCCTCAGGGTCTGGTGATGCACAGCACCCAAGGTCAGCACCTGGGTTTAAACCACGTATAAGATAAGGACCATGCTGTTGAGGGGAGAAATTATTTTAGGGGTATCAGTATAGCTCAATTATTTTTGGCTGTGGTAAAGCCTAGCACAGACCTTTCCCAAAAGAAAGTAATTTCTCCAGTGGTCTGAAAGAAAAAAATGGTACATTACTTCAGAAATGTTGAAAGAGTTGCTTTGAGTGTTTTGGTTCTTTTCCTAGAAAAATCAAAGAATTTCTTGCAGAGAAAACTTTCAAGTACTTTCAAGAGGAACTACTCTGTTTTCAAGCATCTGAAATGAAAACCAACAAATCAACATTTAGGGAAAGTAGCTTCTTTTTTAATGCTGTCTCTGCCTAATGAAAGTTCTGGAGATAACACGGATCAGGTCCAGGTTCTTTCCTTGCCCAGAGTAACTTGGACAGCCACACTGCCCTGACTTAGTGATGATAAAGTCCTTCCTTTCACAGAGCAAATGCAAGCTCTGCGTCCTCTGACAGGCATCCTGGCTGGAGCCGGGCTTGTCCCGAGGGACCGTGGTGCCGGCAGTCCTTGAGGGGCGTGCGCTGAGCCGTTCTGCGGACACCATCTCACCACGGCAGCACGCTGGGCTCACTGCGGCACACGGGCCTTCAGTTAACACAGGCGTTAGGCCACCTTGTTGAGAAGGGTGAAAGACTCATCAAATTACTTCTTCTGAAGGCAAAACATTGCCCCTAACCAAAACTTCCTGTTTCTTGGAGAAATGGCTTAACTGGAGGCCATGGCATAACAACTTTTGTCTGAAATAAAATGGCTGTAGGGCACTCAGCAGCTCTTGAGTTGAGCAACTAAATCCTCCCTGACCCTTGTAAGAAGTTAGGAAGGGGAAAGAGGAAGACCACTTTAATTTATTTTTTCTTTTGAAAAACTAGGATTTTAACTAACATAAACTTCGTGGTGAGTGTCCGCCATCACTGAATGCTTAAAGTAAAATGCACAACTTCCTCTTTGACAGATATTTTGTTAAGGTCGTGGGGCAGAGGGGTAAGGTGAGCAGCCAAATGTGTGCAGGCTCCGTGAAGGCTTTGAACATGTCAGGAAACAGGAGAGAGCTGTAAACACGGGCCCGGGAGGTGGGGATTCCTCGGGGCAGTCTGAGGGCGCAGTGCGGGGCTGGTGACGGGCGGCTCTCGGCTGTCGCGGGGCAGGTTCGCAGAGCTCCCGGGGCTGTGTTCTTCTACAGCGAGCTTGAGGCGTACAGAACAGCTGGCAGAGGCAGCGTGTCTGTAAATCACGTTTAGTAAGGAATTTTCCACTTGGGAAGCCACTAGGTGGCATGTGAGGTGCAGCAGAAACGAAGCACAAAAGCAGGAGGCGGAGCGGGCTCCCCAGAGGCCAGGCCCGGCCGGGCGGCCAGCGCCGGCTCGGGCGCCGAGCCCTCAGAGCCGGCTTGTGCCAGTAACTGTGTTCGAACGTATCTCAGCGGGGTTGTCTTGTGGCGTTTTGTTCGTTCTGACTGTTTGGTTAGGATTTGGTTTAATTGTGGTATCTTTACATTTTATTTGTTTGTTGGAGGGATTTTGGGTTTTTTTCCTTTGAAAAGGAAAGGAAAATTCAGGGATTGTGGGACAATTTTTCGCAGGCAGGAACCAGCTCACAGTTCTCCACGGGTAGCTCTATGGGGTACAAACCAGGAGGGACGGATGTCGCCACCCACCCCCCAGCAGGCCATGTCTGAGCCTTCATAGCAGTTACCAGTTACCTCCTGCTGTCTTTTCAGCTTTTAACAAGTGTTATTTTTCACATGTTCACCGACTAGGCCTTTGTCTATGGCCAGGTATATATTTTTAAAGGTCGCTGAAGAGCCACAATCACTCTGTACAATTGCAGTATTGGAGCTGTTATTTTCTTGTGGGTTTTTTTTTAGTTTTTTTGTTTTGTTTTGTTTTTTGTTTTTTGTTTTTGTTTTGGTTTTGGTTTTGGTTTTGTTTGTTTGTTTGTTTGTTTGTTTTTTCTCTGGAGTGTGGGGGTTTTTTAATGTTCAAGTTGAGCAAACTCCAACAAAGATCCCATGCAAACCCAAATGACTAATCAAGGCTACTTATTTGTAGCAATGGGTCACAAACACATCTTTGTTTCAATAGGTGCATTCTACAATGTGTTTTTGACATGTCCCTTCTGTGAATTTTGCAAGTAATGCCACAGACATCTCTTAAATACTCCCAGTGCAGTGTTGGCATACACCAGTTTGGAAATAACCCTCAGAATCCTGTTCCTCTGGATTGCTTGATCATGGCACAGAATGATATTTTCTACCAGCTATCCAGCTTGCAGGAATACTTCCATTTGGAACAGAAAACTTAGTAAATGAACCAATTGAATGGTATGCTAAAATATATGAAAAATAAAGGGTACTTCTACAAAAAATGTGGAAGTGTAAATAGCCCTGCCTATACATGGGAAGATACAGGTTCTACCTAGTAATGAGTCCTTGTCTCTAGGAAGAGAGAGATAGAGAAGTGTTTTGAAAGGCAAAGAGGCACCTTAGTTCTGCACTGGTCACCATTTGTACAACCACCACCAATCACCCATGAATGTTTTAAGTTGGACATGTGAAACACGAGGGCAGGGACATGTTCCCACTCCATCACTTGCAAAGAAAAGTCAGTCCCTAATTTGATTATGAATTATAGGGACTCATCATTAGCTCTGGAAATGGTCTCTGCCTTCATTTTTCTGCCCCATCCAATATTTGGGTAGTATTAGCTGGATGGTCTCCATCTGCAGCCTACAAAGATATCAAGGACCATCAAGACACCCATGCTTCTGCTGCTTCAAGTCTCGAGTGGATTTATAACTGAAGGAACAATTTAAAAGTTTTAAGAAAGACTTGCTGTTTTGACTATATTTGATTTTTCAGCATAAACACCACTAAGGACTTTTCAAAGCAAACGTGTTTACTTTCATAATTTCAGCATTTGCTGTCAAAACAACCCTCTTGGTGGCTCTCTTGTTCCTGTGGTGTGTGGGCCTGTGTGGCTGGCTTTTGGCTCTGCAGTTCAGAAGAATCTGTAGAACTGAGCGAAAGGATGAAGGCAATCCAACCACTTTTAAAAAGAAAACCAAACCCCAAACAAACAAGTTATTTAGTAATTTCTGATTGATTTTCTCCTTTTGTCTAAGAATTCAGGCTGTAACATTTGGGTGTTGGGGCTCTATATGTTTCTGCTGGTTCAAAGTAAATAGCTCTGTTGTATATGAGCAGTGATGGACCTATAGAGTGCTATTTGATTAGAAATAAGATGCATTGGATTTACTGTGAAGAGAGATGGTGCCAAAGGAGCCCAAATTGCCTGTCTTCGATTATTGTTGTCTCTTGCCCTCTGCTTAGTTCAGGCATGTGGCCCTCTCCCTCCCTTCTGCAGAGTGCTTTGGCTTATTTCACTCTCCCAGCAAGTGCTTGCCCAGGACACAGCTACTGCTCTGACCCTGTCAGATAATGAGCATGGCCTTACCATTTAAGTTCATGTAAATTAAAGCACAAGCAAGAATTTAGTCTTAACTGCATTTGATTTTGACATGCTGATGCTGCATGCTGCATGCTGTAGCCAGGAACAGATCTTGGAGAAGAAATCCCCATGAGGAACACCCAAATTGAAATGGCTTTACTCTCACAGATGTCTGAGAAATCAGAAATGTTCACCATTTACTTTAGAATGAACCCAGATTCCTGGGGCCTTTGCTGTTCAGCAGGAAGGTCGTGGAGGTCCTTTGCCTCTTTGTAACAGCCTCGAAGTAACCAGAGAGGTATTCACTGGGCAGTGACAGACCAAGAGTCAGTCCCTGCTCATGCCTGGTTTCAGGTGGGAGCTCTGCACCCTCTTGCCCATACACAACAGGATGGGACAAGGCATGCCAAAGGGGCTCCTTGAGGAAAACCGCTGCAGCTGGTTTTAGTTTATTTGCCAGGAGCTCAACCCTTGTTTTCCTGCAGTCTGGCTGCTCTCCCAGAACTGGGGATGGTCTCTCTTGCTTGGAGAATATGTCCACAGCTTTGTAGCACTGTGGCCTTAGGCTGGTTGCCTGGACTGGTGCCTTCAAATTTTTGACATTTTTCATCTAATGGTGATCTTAATCCGTTCTCAGTAGTGTCATATTTCAGCTGAGTTTAGACAACAAGAGAGGCCACTGTCGAGTGCTATTAGGTGAAGTTGGAGAAATACAAAGTGGGCTTGAGGAGGGGTCCCATAAGGAAGGATACTACAAAGCATTGACCACAACCCCCCATCTGGGCTGTGACTCTATCCCATCTGAACTGTTCTGCAGAGTCTTGGCTACATGAACTGGGGTTCCAAAACCCCAGCAGATATGAGCAGAGGGTTTTTATGCCATGATTGCAACACCAGTGTTCCCAAGAATTTTAGCTGAGCTCACCACTGTTCCACTCAGACTCCTTGGAAAAAGATCATTCTGGCCCCACTTTGGGGAAGTGCTTATTTCCTCATCAGAAACTGGTGTCCTGATCTAACCTCAGTGATGTAAGGCACAGATAGGGAGGGGCCCTGGTGTTTGGCCTCAGGCCAGGTCAGCAGTAAGGACACACCTACAGCACTCTGTAAGCAGGGATTTAATGTTTTCTACAACTAAAACAGCAATATTTTTTCCTAAAACTTTTCTAAAATGTTGAATGAGATAACTATGCTCCTGCACTCAGCCAAAACAGCTACCTGCTAAAACTTTGCAAAGCAGAGGCTGATCCAGGGTTTCCACTTTGATATTGCACTAGAAATGTTGCCTAGACCACGGGAAAAGAATGAAGTTCCTCAGGCACTGCTAGGCTTTAAAAAAGCAGCTCATGATTATGTGTTTTGTTTTCAACTCAAAGCTTTTAGTGCATGTTCCTCACTAAAGGGTCAGCTTAGTTTTCCAGGCACTGTGTTGGGCCATGTGGTAAAACCAGAGGCAGCTCACTCATGTTCTGTTCTGGCAGTGCCCAAATGGAACTTTTAGCCTTATCCAAATGGGTTGTTTACATTTTTTTTCCTTTTAAGTGTCACTGAAATCATCTTGTTTCCTGGGGTATCTGGGTTTCAACACAACTGTATTTACTCATGCACACCATTCTGCTAGAAAATTTTCAGCTCTTTTTAGCTATGCCTATTGGCTAATATACAATCAGTTAAATTACCTGCTGTATAAATTTGCTCTAATAAATTACTCAACAACATTATTTTAATAAAATCGACACCAATGCAAGTATGTATGAAACCTGGATATAAACATCTTACACATCTCTTCTGGCATGAAGACTGTGGACAGCCTTAAGAGGTTTTGGCCATTCTCAGTTCCCACACATCTATTAGTACATGTGATGCAAAATTTTACTGTAAAATTCAGGAGATTCAAGTTGCAACGTGCCAGAAAGGGCAGCAGTAAGGAGAAAAGTCAGATAGCTCCAGATCCTCTGACTGGTCCTGAGTCCCTCTGCCAAAATGTGATGCGCTCACTGCCCTGTATTTTCAGTTTCCTTTATCATGAGATGGAAGGACTGGACAGATACCAGAAAACTTGTAGACTCCCTGACTGCACAGAGGGACAGAAAATAGTCTTTATGTCCTGACACTGTGTTAATACACAAGGTGAATGAGAGAAAGACTCCTCTGAGTAATTGTTCTGTAACTGCACATGCAAGAAGTGACAGAAGTAAAAACAGTTTTCCACTTGGAATATTACTCATTAACAACCTATTATAAATAATAAACCTATTATAAACATGAACAGCACAATGAGTAGTATGTCCTAGTTAGAGGGTCAGGAACAAAGCTCCTTAAGTCACAGAGAGAAGTGTCTTTTTGAATCCATTTATACCACCTCAGTGCAATGACTGGATTTGCTGAAAAAATTCTCAAGGGGTTTTCATTCAATTTTGGATTATTACTGTTTCTATTACTATTACTATTGCTATTACTATTACTATTACTGTTATTGTTATTGTTGTTATTGTTATTATTATTGTTATTGTTATTGCTATTGCTATTGTTACTGTTATTGTTATTGATATGTTTTATTTTTATTATTTTTTCCATTCTAGCAGTTGATGTTGACAGCAAAGTTAGCAACCATAAAGCATAATTATTACAATTGCTGTTCTGATTTTGGTTTAAGATCCTTGAAGCCAAAGCTTTTATGTGCTGCAAATCAAGGGCACTCTGGTGAGTGCTTTCCTGGCTTCCAGAGAGTGATCACCAGTGACAGCTAAGGATCTCATCTATTATTTATCAGCTTTATCATATTTTGTGTTTTGTAGGCAGTGGAGTAATAAAACACCTCTGCATAGAAATGATTCAACATCACTGAGATTGATCCAGCAATAACCTGGCCAGCATGCAGGTAGAGAACATGGAACTCTGTGGAAGAGGTGTCTCGCCATTTGTGGAGTTTCCTTATTGATCACCTCTCATAACATCTTTCCCTTTTTGAAAACCTGAAACATTCATCCATACTGAAAATCAGAAAAGGCACTTTCATTGCCCATTTCTGCAAACGTGGTGCTCAAGCATATAGCAGACACTACTGTTATTACCAGAAGTGCTACACCAGCTTGCAAAAATGACCTTTCTAGGACTGATGCTAGGTTAAATTTCCATGGAAAGGCCTGTCTGCTCCCCTGCCCCTCCAGGAAAACCCTTTTATGGAAGCAGATGCTTCCTACCAACCTGATACCCAGTGCCTGACATCCTGCACCAGTAGGGGCTGATCCATTGCAGTTCCCATAAGAAGGGCACTCAGACTCTGCAAAGCATCATTTAAAATCCTGTTTATAAAAGTGTCTTTGTTTCAACTGCAATAGAGTTTTCTTCCTAGTATATGGTACAGTGTTGTGTTTCAGATTTAGTATGAGAACGATGTTGATAACACTGATGTTTTATGTTGCTCAGTAGTTTTGATCCTAAAGCAAGCACTTTTTAGTATCTCATGGTCTACCAATGAGTAGGTGCACAAGAAGCTAGGAGGGAGTGTGGCCAGGACAGGGGTCCTGCACTGGCCAAAGGGATATTCCATATCATAGAACATCACGTCCAGTTAATAAACTGGTGCGAGTTGGCCAGGAGCCACTGATGACTTCTTGGGATGGTGAGCAATTATACTGGGTATCACTTCTTTTTCTAGGGTTTTATTCCTCTCTTTTCTTCTCTTTGATCTTTCTCTTTTTATTGCTATTATTATTTTATTTTATTTTATTTTATTTTATTTTATTTTATTTTATTTTATTTTATTTTATTTTATTTTATTTT
>VZUI01037195.1:0-58686 GCA_013401135.1 Cettia cetti | reverse complement strand
TTTTTTTTTGTGGGGGGGGGGAGAAGGGAAGGAGAACCTTCAGAAGGAGATGGGAGTTGGAAATATTAAGCTGTAGAATCGTTGAAAGTGTTGCTTTTAATCTATAACTATTACCATGTTTGTAGTGAAGTGTTAACCCTCCTACACATGAACACACTTAGTCTTTGCATATATATTGCGCTGGGTATTAAAATGTATGTCAGGCTGGAGAACAAAGAACACGTGACATTATGGACTGAATTCATAGTTACAATAAAAGCAGCAATGAAAATTCAATAAGGGGACTGGAACCAACAGTGTCTTTGTAGTTTTTATCTCTGCTAGGGTTTCCAGAGGAGCTGTTAGTGATTAGGGGCCGCTCCCGCGGCCCGTGCGCGGCACCGGGCGCTGAGAGCTCCCGCGGCTCGGCAGGGCGGCACCGGCAAGGGACGGGGAGCAGAGGAGAGCAGTCATTCAGAGTTCAATTTGCCTTTACAGAACTTTCTAGGGATTGGAAACACGCAGCGACATCCAGTTGGCAGAGGAGACGGAACGCTGATGTGCGCTGCGTATGAAAATTAGACTTTATGGTTAGTAGGTCTCCGATGTAAAACTTCTAAAAATAAGTCCTTAAAACTGTTGCAGCCCTTTTCACCATTTCATTTCCCTTACAATTCTGTGTTTGCAGTAAACACATCTTTGATGCTAAAACTGGAAGTGCTTTATGTGCTCATTTTTCTGAACGGAGATGCTCACCTGACTTTAACATCAATGGAAATAAGACTGTGTTAAAAACACCAATATTTTGCTTTGACAAGATGTTTGGATGCAAGTCTGATGTTTTCCGGAAATATTTCTTTTTCAGTGAAAGTTTATTTTATTAATTACAAAATTCTAGTTTTAAAAAATAATTACACAGAACATCCCATGCTGTATAAGGTGTTTATTTATATTTTAATTAGAAAGAATTATTTTATTTAAATATAACCTGTTTTAATTGCATTCTTTTTGCACCAATAAACTTTAATAGCTGTAGGCACTGATATTGTTTTGGGAGTTTGTGAGATTACATATGTAATGTATGTAGAAATGTAGTTTCATGGGAGCTGCATTTTTATTTCTTTAAAACTTTTGAAATAATGATCGAACTTTCATCCTTTCCCTTTGTATTTTTTCTTTGGATTAGTTTCAAGCTGGAGTGAAAGCCAGCAATTGTGAGGTAGTGTGGATTTGACATTTTCTCATGTACCCTGCATATTATTTGCAGTAAGATTAGCATCAGAAGAACTGACTTAGATCAGTTGTCTTTGCTTATGCACAGCCTATGTTTCTCAGATTTTTGGAGGGTTTTTGGGGGGATGGGTGTGTGTGTGTGTGGTGATATTTAGTTTCCCCATCCAGGCATACTGGATCATCTCTAGCTGGGTGTTTGTGTCAGAGGACTTGCCAGGTGGAGTGTACAGGTGGAGGATAAAATGAAAGCAAAGAAGGCAATGTAAAAAATCAGACATTGGAATGGGTACAAAGGAGAGCCCGTGTGCATTGAGATTACAGTCCTGAAAGGAGCAGCAAAGAGCTGCTAAAGCAACATGGACCTGTCTGGATAGAAGGGGCTGCTTAAACTCAAGACCTAAATGATTTAAGCACCCTGGTGTATGGGTTATAATTGTCCCCAGCTAGGGGCAAATTCTGTCTCCAGTGACATGTGAACCCATTTAAAATCAATGAAAGCTGGAGACGTGAGAGACCAGGTTTTGTGCTTTAGCTTTTGTCTTGTGTGACTGTTAGCAGAGAGTTCCCCTGAAACGCATCTGGGTAAGTTAAACCTGTCACCCTTGTGACAGGAATACTCACATAAGTAGCCATAATGCATTAGTTCTTGCAAAATATTTAAAGAATCTGGCCTTTGGCTAGTAGTATTTTTCAGATGTTGCTTTGCTTTTAGCAGTATAAGAAAAGTTACATTTTTGCCCTGAATAGTAGATTTATTTTGAAATTAAGTAAATGGCAGAACTGCAGCTCTCTTCCTCTCCTGCATAAAACCTCTTTTAAGTTCAAAGTGTTCAGATACATAACTCTAAGCTCTCTCTTCCTGATGCTCAGTGGGCTACCTTGCTTTTTTTAAAATTCATGGCAGGGTCTCAGAGCAGGGCTGGAAACCTTAACTAATGTAACTGCTGCTTTTATTTCCCTATGTCTTTGGTTCTCTTTTGAGGTCTCAAAAGACCACACAAACCAGCTGACAGAGCAGGAAGAGAGATGAAAGATGGAGATGGTAATTTTCAAAAAGAAATTGTGTTGCAACCGATGAGTTCTTTATGACTTCTACTTAAAAGCATAAATCAGTCCAGATTCAATTAAAATTGCATCTAAATTGAACTAAATGAGCTTTTCCTGGTTTAGAGTTTCCTTATGAAAGTTTTGTACATCTCTAAATAGCAATTGCAAATTCTCAGGAAGCTTAAACCATGAAAGCTCTGAGGAGGATTTTAATGCCTACTTCTGACTCCCACCTCCCACCCTACAAATTTTCTAGTATTGAAGGCTAAATTCTTCATGAATTACAAGTATAAACAGTGCTTAAAAAATGGCCATGTTTTCTCTCAACATTGTCTTATTTGTCCCTGCTGCCTTAGTGTTTTAAAATTGTTTTTGTTTGGCTTTTCAGCAACTTACTAAAAACCGCAAGAATCTCAAGCATGATTGCAGGTATATTTAAAAGTTTAATTTAAGAGCAATTAGTAAACTCCCTTCACCATAAGTGAAGTAGCAGGCCCAGATTTTGCATTCAGTGACCTCTCATGTTTTATGACAGGCTTCCACCATCTTGACTTGGCTAAGGTTTACTTGAATTAGAAGGTAGTGGATTGGCAACATGATTTTGGTGGAGATGTCATACTGAAGCAAGATTGACTCTTTATAGAGGGGTAAGAAAAAAAGGCCTTGGAGATTGGCCACTGAAATTAAATCTTCAGAATGAAATGCATAAGAGTCTGAGAAAATCCTTGCAGTTTCTGCTAAAATGAGTAATTTCAGACAAGTCATTCAGCACTCAGGTCCTTTAAATCAACCAATAAAATCTATCTTTATAGAGGAATAATCACATGGAAACAAATATCCTCCTTTGCAAAGCTTCAGAAACCATTGCCTGCCAATGGAAGCACATTGGCTCCTTTCATACTTCTTGCAGATCCTGTTTACATAAAAATGCAGCCACCCAGAACTCAGTCAGAAGGGGCTGGTGTAATGTGAAGGCATTTTTTGAGCCACAGATGCTTTATAAAGAAAAGAAATACTTTCTTGACATAGACCAAAAATGACAGTGTAAGTGGATCACCTGCCTGAAAGGCTCCTAAGCAGTACTGCTGTCCAACCCTCAGTCATCCTCTCCTGACCCCTCAGGAATCCCTTTGATGTCCCATGAGGACACAGCCTCGCGGGCTGTCATCGCCCCGCAGGAGGTGCTGCCCTGCCCAGGTACAGGTGCTGTGGCCGTGGCCATCCCTGTGTGCTCCAGGAGCTGCTGCTCTGTCAGCCTGAAACACCTGGTAGGAACAGCTGCAAGTGCCTGCATGATGGGTTTAATATTTAAGAACTTTAAAAAGGAGGAGAAGCTACAGCATTTTCATAAGCAGCCTCTTTCCTCTTGTAATGCTGCCTACTAAATTAACAAATTTGGCACTGCTTTTGCTTATTTTTGAACATCACAATTTCATGAGGCAATCAATTGCATCTGTACCTTGCTGCAAAGACTTCTCATCTGGAGGGCAAAACTCCTGTAGAGGTCTTCAATCTTCCTGTAAGTCAGTGTGCTGGCTCACAAAGCAAAAGCTGAAACCCTTACTAAGGTTTTATAAAAAATCCTTGGTTATGAGAGTTATTCACCTCCCTGTTTTCCACACTGACAATACTGCCAGGTTATTGCAACTTCTCAGAGTTCCACCGATTTCACAGGGACTGTAATAGTTTGCACTATGGATGAGGTTTCAAAGCATTATGAAAGCACTTGTGCATGTGTTTTATTTCATGTAGCAATGGAGTAGGAGAACCTGAAAGCAGTCTCCCACATGAGCAGGTAGCAGCTTTCAAATGAAGGGTAAATAAATTCTATAGGACACCCTAATTTGATCACTTGTCATGACCTGGTTCACAGATGCCACTGAACATCAACAGTGTTTGAGTGCTGGGGTCCTCCAGGACCCTTTGGAGGTCTCATTCCATGTAGGAGCATTGGGATCCATATGGTAAAATCAAAGTCCGGCCAGATGTATCAGGAATTTTTATGCTACTACCCTGACTCCTTGTCTCAATAAAGAGATGCTTTTGTAAAATATGAACAAACTACAATTTCACTGGAACGTAGTGATTTTCAGCTTGAGTGTGCTGATGGCACGGAGCCCAGGGGCTCGTGCAGCCGTGAAGGTGATGCCTTTGGGAGCACAGCCTGCAGCCAGGGAAGGGAGAGCCCCTTGTCCTCACCCCCACTTGGACTGAATTGTGCCTCTTGATAAACAGGGAGGGCACTGCAACTCTGCCCGATCGAGTTAAGTTGCTTAAGATCCGCTTTTTAAAGAAGACAGTATTAAAAAAGAAAAAATGCTGCAAAATCACATTTTAAAAGCTTTTGAATTGTGTTTTTGACCTTTTAAATTTTACTTTTAACCTTTTAAATTTTCTATTCTTTTTATACTGCAAATATATAATTTATTTTGGGCAGTTAGAACAGGCAACAAATTCAAATCTCTTCCTTCTATAAGTATATAAAGAGGTGATGTCACAAGTCTCCTGATTCACTAAAGGAGATTTAATTGATGCTTTTTTAAAATGTCAATTATATGAAAAATAACAGTTTTCATCAAGTCAACCAACCCACAGTATTTTGACATTTTTCAAATAGCTTTTCTGCCTAGTTTTGTCACAAGCAAAAGGAAAGACATTTGAAAATCCCTCTAGTCTGGTCCTTAAAGTCCTGCTTACTGCTTAGCACATCCTTAGAAATTAAGTAGTGGTGAGAAATGTATCACACCAGAATGATGCATTCCTTTAGTAAATGGACTGAAAATAAAGCGGGAGTGCAGTGTTTTGGTTGTAATATGTTGATGAATCTGTCAGAGCAAAGACAAACCACTCTTACGTCTCTGCCTGTTGGAGCACAGCAGCCGGGACTGTAACTGAGACATCACAGGACAGGTGCTTTGAAAATTACAAAATTTAAGGAAAGGATCACGTGTCTTTCCTGTATGATCAAGAGGTTGATCCTTGCAGATTTCAACACTCTACATCCCTATTTGCTCCTTGATCGTGTGTCTTTTATGTTAATAAATAATCCTGTAGATTTGAAATGGCTTTTCACATAAGTAATTTATTTCTGTGCCTGCAACCAAGCAGAAGTCTTATTTAAACCTTTTAAAGGTTATATTATTCAGAAGTGAGTTTCACCCTATTACACATAACCAGTGCTAATCACAGAGGTGATTCACAGGCAAGAGGGGTGCAGAATCGTCTCCCAGGTATGCTCTCAAAAGCCTGTAATTTTGTTAGTAAAAAGCCCCACAGCCATAAGCAAGACTGGTGGTTCTGCAGAACCTGGGAGCTGCATTGCTTCTCCCTTTGCCCTTTGATTTTTAAAAATGTTTTATAGATTTTAAATAAATCAAGAATACTGTATAAATTCTATGCTACACAGAATATTTTAAATCGTTTTAGAACTGGGCCTTAAGTAGTACCTGGAGGTCTGTAAATACCTGCAGTGGTTTACTGCTGCTAATGCTGTAATTGCATTTCAGCACTGACTCATGCTTTTTTGTGTTTGTGTTCAGCAGTACAGTTCATTTGAAAAGTGCATAAAATATAAATATCCAAACTTCAAAGATGCTGTAGTAGACGTAAATTGCCGAATGTTCTGTGATTTCCTCGATAGTTTTATGGTAACATAAAGTCAGTGTTTCATCAAATAATTTTTTTTTCTTTGAGAAGGATTGCACCAACTAGATATAAATTATAAATCATGTTCTGTTTTACATGTGAAATGGGAGCTCTGAAGTGTAACACACTTGAGCAGATGGAGGCTAGGTGTTTTCATGTTTTTCTGAGCCTGTTTTGTTTGTGATGCCGTTTTCTTGATAATCTAACCTTAAATTCCTTTGAATAGGGACAAGAAACTATCACCACTTAAATGCAATTATTGACAAGTATTGCTAGGAACAGGGATAATGAGAAAATCATCAGTAACACACCGCACCCCCCACCAAAGCCCGAGTGACATTTGTACCACACAAGTAATGAGCTAAATGAGCAGCTGTTCAGGCTTCATGACATCAGAGATTTTATTTAACAAAATGAACGATCAAAACAAGTGAATTACAAAATGTTAAATATATATTTATTCAGGTAGCCAAAGCTGGTTATGGCTTTATTAATTCTAGGAACAGGGCTGAGTTTTGGTACAATTTAGAAAACTGGAAGGAGATATCTTTGAAGGATGTTGCCTAAATTACAGCCTGTTTGTTCATTATTGTTAATAAGCACTATTTTATTGTGTTTACAAACTGCAAATTGAGCTGAGATTTCTCATTCCTTTGATAGCACCTTCACTACCAGATAATAATATTAAAATCAAATGACATTTGAATGAAAAAACTTCCTGTCTCTGTGTGTTTGCAAACTGCTTTTAAGAATGAGTAGGAAGGGCAGCAGAGGGAAGGGACAAATTTTGCAGAGCAGAGATGAGAAAAGGAAGCCTCTGTGTATGTTACACAGGCAGAGATGAAAGCAAAACAATCCAGAAGCACCTTTTAGCCAAAGAAATAACTGCTGTGGGCTCCGTAGACTTAGCTTAAACCAGCTGTAAACCAGGAATTTGTCATTGTTATTGACCAGACTTTGAACACTTTTATCAGCTGCATGTGTTAATAGCTTGTTAATGATTGATGCTGAGGTCTTTTATGGCACCGAATGAAAGTGAGAAATAAGTGCAAGATTTCGAGGTGACTTTTGCAGTCACACTCTTTGAGTAGTGCTCTTTGCACTATTTCAGCTGTGTTTTAAAACATTTATGCCTGCCAAGATTAGATAGGTTACACTGCAGCTCAGGATAACACCGAGCTGCCCGGGCTGGGCTGTGCATTCAGTCCTACATTGAGCAGGAAAAACATAACAACGCTTAAAATGAAAAGCTAAATTTTAGGAGGTGATACAGTCCTGCCATAAAGTGTATAAAAGGAGGGTAAAATGTATAGGTGACTTGGCATGTGAGGCAAATAAATACCAGACTTGCTGAATACTGTCTGAAGAGAGCACCTTAGCACAATGCATTTCTCATCGGCTGGGGATTCCAGAACTTCACACAGCTGATCTCCCTATCAGCTGCACTGAGCCTCTCTGCTGATTGTGGTTAATTCTGTGTGGTTATTTACCTCCTTCCCTGCCAACTAAATTAAGAATCGACACAAATCTGGAAACACTGACTACTTGGTTCAGGAAAGCAGAGATGATGTGTAGGTGTCTGTAAAATTTAATATGCATTTATTTTTCCTCTATTCACATTATTCCTTTTTACCATTACAGCTCGCCTGTCATAAATCCAATTAGTGAGCTTTCTACATTGCAATAAACTGCTTTTCATGAAGAAAATTTGGTCTGTGAGCAAAGCCTTTTTCCTAAAACACGACTGTAATTTTCTGGTTTTTCACTGCTTCACAATGCATTTAAATAAAAGCAAAATAAGCTCTAGCACTACATTTACTGTAATGTTCCCTCTTTCTGCAAAATATTTTTTCCATTTCCAAGCAATTTTGTTCAAGCAAAAATTTCTTTTAAGGATGAAACTAGTGGAGATAATAAAAACAAAATTGAGATGTGAAAAAGATGCAAAAACTTGATTACTGGTACTGTTGTATAAGATGGGAAAGATCTAGGTTGAAGTCCCTGGTCTGAATCAAGAATTTAAACCCAGATTTGTCACACTTTGAGCAACTGTTCTAATTGCTACCAATTGTCATGTGCTTTCTGGTTTGACAAAAGAAATTCAGCTGAATACCTAAGAAAAATCTCCTGTGAAGGGGATTGTCAGAACTGATATGTTCTTGTGAAAGTTATGTTTCCTGCAAATAGATATCTTCTGAAAAAATATTATAGGTTATTTTGTTGAGCTATTTAATTTCCTTTCCTTTGACCAAGTGAATTTTGACTCATAACACACGAGAGGCTTAAATGCTTGTGTTGGTTTCTCCAGTCTGAGTTAACTCTCCATGTTCCAAAAGGTACAAGTTTAAATACAGTCAGAAAATATTGTGAACCTTTCAAAATAGCTTTGGAATAGAGCAGTCCTTGCTTCTGGCTGTCATCCTGAATTTGGGTTAATTTTTTTCTAGGAGTAATTCTAAGAATTGGGAACCTTGCTGTAATATGTAAATGACACTGGTGAATTGTCTCTGGTCACTATGTCCCTTATTCTCATTATTTATTCATGCTTCTTTTTCTCAGAAATAACAAATTAAATCTTAGGAGACTTAGGGGTTCAAAGGGTTGGTCATTAGTCTTTGCTAAGTCCAGTTCAGAAAAGCTTAGAACAGGAAACACCATTAAATTTAACGTTTCAGCATTTCAGAGAGCCTAAATTCAGACAGCACTAGCACTTTTCTCAAAGGATGTACAAAAGCTTATTGTATGATAAAGAAACTGATTTTTTTTCATATCAAGTCATTATAAGCAGTTCATTCTGGTTTCAGAGACATTAGTGGGTTTAGATATTCCTTTATGTAGAATAAAAACCAGCAGAAAACCTTGATGAGTTTTCTGACTGCATCCACAGCCCGTATACGCTTTCCTGGCTGGTTCATTGCAGACCAGAGTTCTTACAAATGAGACCAAGGCTGCAGGGGAGTGATTTCTATTAGCAAATTAAGAAATGGTGGCTTTGAATATATAACAGTCATAATGAAAATGCCAACTCTTAATATAATGTAGCATCAAAGAACGATGGCTCCTTTTTTCAAGTAGATTTCTGTAAGTGCTGTTAACAAATGCTGACTCTGTAGTAGGAACTACTGTAGAACATGTACAAATACAAGAGAGGCAGAAGTGGCCGAGAACTTCCTATTTGTTTTCAAAACTGTATCCTTTCTGCACAGTCTTTAAAAAACCTATTAGCAGCAGTGATGCTTGGGTGATGTTCAGAGAGGCTGACTGCAGCCCAGCAAAGCCTGTCCACCTGCCTGCCTGGGCAGATGCTGCAAGAGCCATGTGCAGGGCAGTGCCTACTCTGATGTCACCCTTCAGCATCCCCACATCATCTCCTGCCTGTCATTTATTCTGCAGTTAAAGCCCCAAGAAACTATAAACACCATTTGGGGTAAGAGCAGACACATAAGTAATCGCTGTGGGTGATCCTATGATCTGTTGAAGAAATGGAGGCTTCTCATTAGCTACAACATCTTTTATCTCACCATATCTTGTTATATTTTACCAAAATTTATAGAAACCATGTTTCGTGTGGTATGTGCAGGGTACATACCAATACTTTTTGCTTGCCATGAGTAGGAAAACATTTATAGAAGATTGTTCTCCTGTATTGGGAGGACAATGAAAGGTATAGCAAACAAATGATTCCTGAATTTGGGTGTCAGGAAGAGCTGTGTCAGCTGCATGCAAGGGAGTCGAAAATTTGGTCTAGTGCTGCAGGAGCTGAGGACACAGCAGGGTCAGTGCCACGAGGTGGTGGGGCCACCTGGAGAAAGGCTGACTGCAGCCAAGCCCAGCCATGGCTCCTTGCAGAGAATCACTGCTTGTTTTGCTTTTGTCTTACCTGGGAAATCCCAGGAAAAGTGTGTGTGTCTGCATTAGTCAATGTAGAACAATGGTTCACCTACCTGCCCAAAAAAAGCAGAAATGGCAGCACGTCAGGAATTCCCAGAGGGTGGAGAGGGAGCTCTTTTCCCTGTGTGAGGTGTGCGCTCCTGCCCGGTGAGCGCCACCCGCTCTGGCCCCAGGGTGATGCAGAGGTTGTGTGACTGTCACCACACAGTTTGTCAAGGAGATGCACACTGGGAGTGACAGACACTGGAGGAGTACTTGCAGTGAGTCAGCAGGTGCTGGTGTGATAAAACACACACTGCTGTAGCTAAGGTGAATTTTTTTTTTATAAATTTATGATGAGCAGAGAAAAAGTCCAGAGCCACCAGAAAAACAATTTGCTATAAGTTATTTTTAACTACTAATAAAAAAATTGTGGGATTATTAGGCCATTAAAGTGTTTTCATCTTAAGAATATGTGAGTTCACTGAGACTGGCTCTGTTTTCCCTGGGTTTGCTGAGAGGAAACTGATAGGGGAGTTTTGAAATAAAGATAGAAGGTGTCGCTGATGAGCCAGCCAAATATCCTTAAAAGCTGAGACAGTTTTTTCCCAGTAGTCCATCTTAACCTTTCAAAAATATTTTTTATTAATTTAAACTTTATAAAAATTCAGGTTATTTTTTATTTATATTGAGGGCAATATTCTCAGAATGTTGAAAACTTTAGCATGTATTGAAATGATAACACTGAAAGATTTTTTGGACATCAACAAAAGAGGTGTTTAAAAAAAACTCTATAGGTATCACTGTGTCTAAAGCAGAAAAACATCTTATTTGTTTTTGCTGAGTAGGACCATTATTAAGTATCCTAAATTTGAGTTATAGGCAAAAAACACCAACCAAAAAAAGTAAAGGGAGAAAAAAATGTGTTTGTATTCCAACAAAGCAACAAAGTAAAAGGAAGCGAAGGTGGCCACACACTCAGCGGTAAAAAAATATTGCCTCAGTGATAGGCTTGCTTGTGAAAATGGTCCATGAATGTTTTCATGGTTGTGAGACTTTTTTTTTTACTATAGTCATGCAAGCTGTGTGTTGCCAAGCTCCTGCTGAGCAACAGTGAAGGAATTACTGGAGTTCCATTCACAGTTTCAAAACTGTTTTGCATTAATGGACAGCCTGAACTGGATTTGGGTTAGGTTTCACTCTGAGCTGCAGCTCTCTCTCTCCACCCCCTAAAATAATAATAATAATTACAAAAGTATGAGACGGGACTAGCGTCTCCACCTCCTGTTCATAACCGAGCAAACCAAATATTATTACACACATTATTGAAGGGGTGAGGAAAGTTAGAGGTCATGAACTGAGCTGGATGAATAGCTGGAGGTCAGATCAATCACAGCCGTGTATTTCATGGCTGAGGCTTCAGCCCTTAGAGACTGGCTTAGTTAAACTGCCTTCTACTCACTGATCACATATTCTAATTTAAACCACAAATTAAACAGCGAAAAAACACGTAAACAAAAGGATTCTTCAGTGTTCAGTAGACAGATAGCTAGCACATTTCTTTTTTTCCTTTTATTAGTCTATGGGGAGGAGTGAAAGGAAGGGAAGACATGGACATGAAGGTGGGTGTAGTATTTGGAAATGAGGTATAATTCAGAGCAAAATAATACCAGTCTTGTGCTTTAGCAGTAATTGTGTGAAGTAGGGAAAGAGGGAAACTGTCTGACATGAGAAATAAGACCTTTTTTTGAACATTCTCTGAATGTCAATGAACAGCAAAGGATCTCAGATTAGACACCCAAAAATTAATGCACATGATACTACTGTGTCCCCTGATCTATAGGATCAGATAGACACTTTTAATTGCAGTTTTGGAGTTAGATCAAAATGCTGGTGAACCGTGAATATAGAATGTTGCTAATGGACTGGGAAGGGGAGAAGGTGGGATTTAGGGCAAACCAACCTGATTTGGTTTGCATCAGACCCCTTTGAAGTGGCAGCAGTTTGTAGTTGCTTTGACTTTTGCATTGCTGCCTTTTCATATCTGAAGATTCAAACAATAGCTCCTGGTTATTATCCCACATATTATTGATTAAAAGCTTTGCCCAAAGACCTTCCATCTCACTTTCCAGCTTAGTGTGATTTACTTTTCTTTTTACTCCCTGTAACATATGATTAATGCTGAGCTAGAGAGTCCCAGTGAGATGAAGCAGAGTGTCAGGTAAGATTTGTCAGCTCGGAAGTATAGATTATTTTATGTTTCTCGAACTTTGTGGGCCCAGGGAACACAGATCTTGATTGTTAAATCCATCCATACTTTCCCTAGGGCTATAATATGCCAAAAACATTAAATAGCCCACTTAATACATAACCTCATTCTGTATGCTTGACTATTTTGTTTTTAATTTTTCTTCCCTTTCCAGGCTGCTCAAATGAGATGGGATCAAAGAAAAAAATTATCCTCACTGGATTTTGTTAAAATATTAATAGGTTAGGGTTGACTGGCTAAATTGAATATCTATGCTGATCTTGCTTGCATGTTTAACTTGTGCTTAGGAAAATATGTTTCCTAGGTGATAACCTTTTATGTACCAGCCTGACTTCATTGAAATGCACAGAGATAAAAATATGTCACACTCCATGGCCATGCTATTCTTGTGTGGTAGTGTGATTATTCAGATGATAATTGACCCCCACCTGTAGACAGCTCAAATTCTGTAGTCAATCATTCTATTTGATGTTAAAATATGTGAAAGTACAATTATATAATTTACATTACAAATCATCCTGAATGCCAGGCATCTCAGAACCCCTGACAAACGAAAGGGGAAAAAAAGTCAATAAATGAAGTGAATTACACTAGGCAAAGAATTCAACTTTTCTTATTTTCTGCTGCACAACAGCTTTTATGTGGGTGTTGTTGATGGAGCTCAAACAGATACTGCTCAGTACTGAAATCTGACTGCCTTTCAGCCCCTTCCTAACTTTGCTGATACTTTCTGGATACAAATACCTCCTTTCACGTGGAGATGAGGGTCCTCACCAGCAGCTAAAGGGAGAAACATATCCATGTCAGCACAGATTTATGCCACAAAGGCAGTGGGCCAGTGAGCTCTGCTCCAAATACCCCAACTTTTATACTCTTGTCTGTAGGCTTTGCTGTGAATTTTAAAGCTGTACAGAACATTTAAAGAGCACATGTGTATGTTCACAGATTTCTGTTTGTCATCCACCTGATTTAGGCCTGTTACAAACACTGTTGTCAGTCCTCAGGTAACATGGGCAAAGCAATCCAAATCAACTCATACCATTCCTGCATAGGAAATGTGTGCAGTGCTGGGCTTAGATCACTTTGCTGGTTCATTCCAGTCTGTCTGTCTGTCTAAATTTTGGACACAAAGAATCCAAATTTCACATAAATTTCAGGGTAGGTTAAGATTTTTTTAACTATGCGTGTTTCCTCCCCACATTATTTTGGATACATCAGCCCCATCAGAGCAATGTCCAAGATATGGCTGTAGATAGTATATCAGACATGGAATATTCCAGAAATATCAAGGCTATGCATTGTAATCCTCTATTTACTTATCATTATTCAGAAAAATACCCCTTCTCCTTGGACAAACGATTCCACAGGTCTATACTGGAGCGTTCCAGTCTGTTGAGCAAGACAGACGCAGCTTGGAAATGTGTAATCAACCTTGTAGCAAGAGAAAATTCAGTGTTCAGTCAGTTGAACTACCAAAAAGGGAGCATAAGAACCAACACAAAATATTGCTGCTGGTAAAAGAGAATTTAAAGCTTCTCTCCTGGCTCTCCTTGTGCTCTTAGACACCTCTCAGCTTCACACTGAGGAACATAAGAAATGCAAGTGTTAAACTTTTCTGTTTAAGTTTAAACATGCCTTTATTTTGCATCACTGTACTAAAGACTTTGTCAGCTGTAGATTCTCCCTTATAAATTATAATAATATATAAATAATTTATAAATCATACACAAGTTAAGAAATAAAGGTACCTTATTTACAGTCTGTCTGAAGTACAAAAATAAGTGCACTTCATCATCTAGATATACAATTAATAGGTTAAGCAGCTATGCACTGAAATTATTACATGGCTAAAGCTGCTGTATCTTACAGAGGATGCAGACAAAATAAATTTTTTTATCTTGGCCTTCACGTTCTTAAATTGTTAGTTAAAGTTCCTTGGAAAATAATGTAAAATTTCTTCATAACCTGATGTATACTCTTCTACAAAAATGTGCAGGCTATCATTTGTTCAGCTGTTATTTCTTTCAGAGAAGTGAGACTTGTCATAGAACAAAACCAGATGATGTAAAATTGATGAAGTATCAGATTCCCAAGTACAAATATTCTAATAATGGTTCATCACAAAGTGATGGTGAAACAAGACAAAAAGAGAAGTTACAAAATTGTTTCAAACAGCCTGAACATCTGAGAGGAGAATAAAAAGACCTTACTCAAAAGGCTCTGCTTTACCATGTGGGCTTATTTCCCTGCTCTTTTCTGTGAAACTTCAGCTCTTCTCATCACTCTTAATCTGGGAGCAGAAGTATCATCATCTTGGAGTTTGTCCCCCTGTTCTGCTGCAAACAGAAAGAAATTCCCAGTGTTGCTCAATGCAGATGAAGGCCTCCAGACAGGGAAATATGTATTTCTCACTTTATTTCTCTTGCTCTTTCCCCACCCCCAAGGCTGTTTTCCTTAGTTCTTTTTAAAAATGGACACTACCAGAAGCTTAATTCAGCCCTGCCAGGAGTGGCTGCAGTTCTTCTGACCTCAGCAAAATTCCTCAGTCATTATCCCAGGTGTGAATTTGGCCCCTTGTCTTTAATTAAAGCTCCAGTCTGCTCTCAGTAAATTTTGCACCCTTTACAAGCATCAAATTATGTTCTTCAATTAGTTGTATCTTTTCTTCTATCCTTTTAATTTCAGGCCCATCAAAGAGCTGGTTTACTAAATCAATTTCAATGGGAATTTACACATTGTGAATCATAATGGGATGCAAAATTGACTTGGCTAATGAATAGTTAGTGGCTTTGGGGTTAATAGTTTTGGGTTTTAGTCTCAGGTACTTTGTATTAAATTTAATTTTGATATTGCTTTAATGAACACAATGTATTACTTCTTCTTTTTTCACCCAGGCCCATCCGAGGTGTATTCGCTTTGCCTGTCTCAATTGATTTGCTTTATGAATAACTGTATGAGATTTCTGTTTAAGAAAAGCACTTCTGCTTGTCCCTTTTCTATGTGCTAAATATTTTAGTCTGATGTATAAAGTCTAAATGGAAAAGAGACTGAACATTATAAGAGAGATGAAGTTACTTCAGAGGTTACTGCCTCCTGTTGCTTTGCACAGTGAGTCATGGAACTGCTGCTTGCAGGAATACTTCTAGGAATTCATGGGACTCCTCTATAAATAAAAATAAGTAGAATAGCAATCCTGGTACCTGGGTACAGTTGGGGTAAATAAAACACATCATCACCTCACTCACTTTTGAGGTTCCAGTTTAGGGCTGTCAGTTTTGCCCAGGTGACCCCTGAGAGCTCCCAGCAGTGCAGCCTCCATGGGCTGGCCCATCAGGCTGCACAGTCAGTCTGGCTACAGGGGCTGGATTTTGGCAAGCCTGGAGGAGGTGTGTGTAAAAACCTCTGTCTGTGCTCTACTAGCTTTATGACAGAGATGTTATTTTTGAGTTCTGAATTTTCATTACCTTCCAAGATCTATTTTTACATAAATTTTTAAAATGGCAGTACCGAGGCATAATGACTCAATCAATTCTGTGACGTCTTGGAAATGGCTGCATTGTGATTGGAAGTGCCAGTCCCAAGACAGTCTATGTCAAACCTAGCAAAACTCAGTCTCCACTGAATCAAGATGGCAGGATTAAGGTGCCCATGGAAGAGTTGTACTGATTCATCAGCTGCCTCTCATCCAATAAGGCTGCTCACAATGGATGTTGGGTGTGACTTTGACATGATGCTTCTCACCTGGCCTCACATCATGTGTCATCACAGCCACATACCATCTTCTCATGCCTGGGAAATCATGTTGGGAGCTGGGACGCTGTCCCTGTCACTCCTTGGCATAAAGTTTATCCATTGCAATGTTGCCAGTTTTCCATAATCCATTGCTTGGTGTGGGCTATAACATATAATTTCCATGTGTTTCTAGGTAGAGAATCTAACACTGAATGCTTTTGAGAACAAAAAAGACAACAGCAAAATTTTTTTCACACTTTCCTAAAAGAAGCCTGTGGGGCTTGTTGCCCTAACATTGAGAGTAAGACATAATTTTTTAAAATAAAAATAGCCCAAATTTTAACAAGGAAGGATTTTTTTATTATTATTTTTTTTTAATGCAGTGGAAAACATGAATGTGTGCTTCAGAGCATGGATCTGCATTTAACAAATGTGGTTTTAAGTTTTCTGTATTCAAACATATTGGGAACATAAACACAAGAGAAAAGAGTGGCAGTTATTTAAGGGGCAACTCTAGCAGGATGATATATGGATATGAGATGACCGCTGTAGATTTAAGCATAAAACCTCCTTTTGCCTATCTGAGGGCTGAAGTTTAGGAACTTCAAGAGTGGTAGATGAAACAGAAAGTTCAGTTGCAGCCCAGATGTAATAATCCATGAGTTAACTCTCTGACTTTCAGCTCCATGGTGCTACAGAGACATCTGAGCAGGTTCTCTAAAGAGCCAGGTCATGTCCAGCTGAGCTGGACATTCATCATGACTGACCTGCTGCCAGTGGTGAGACAGAGATAATTAAGCCCTGCTGGACCTCAGCTCATTTGTACTGAGGCACTGGGGTGGCTCTGCACCATCAGCTCCTATGTGTTCTTCAATACCTATTTTTTCTGTTTTTTCCCATTGCACAACATATCCCTTGCTCTCATGGATAATGGAGCCTGATCAGATTTTGATAGCAGGTCCTAAAGTATTTTGTAAAGGCAGCTCTAGAGACCCTGTAGTGGCACATTTTCTAAACAGGAAGCCTCTGGACAGGTGATTCCATTCCTGTGTTGGTCAGTGTGTGCTGTTCCTGTGCAGGCTGACCAGCTGGAGCTGAGCATTGCTGCAGGGAGCACTCGCTCTGTGCAGCCTTCTGTGAGGGTCCAGGTTGGTGTTTGCAGTGTTTCTGTACCCAATCTTGCCACAAGAAGTGCTGCAAACTACACAAAATTGTTGTCTAATATTTGTGGTTCTGGAGATTGTATGTCTAGATAGTTTCCATATTTCTTATTCCCCTATCTCTTTATCTTGTATTTTTTTTTATAAGATTTGCGTCAGATCATTATGGAAGGGAACCTAAAATATATCAGAGGCTCTGGCGTTTTTGTGTGCACCAACTTTTTTTCCTCTATTCCTGTCTGTTTTTTACAAAAGAAAGATGACTGTGTGCAAAGGAGGAAAAAAGTTCTTGAGTAGAATTGAAATGTGATTGCACAGAGTTGTCTACCCAGGTATCTGAGAGATAGAAAACATGCTTGGATGATTGGTAGTGCCTGTGATCCTGTCAGGAAAAGGCAGCTTAGAAAAAGTTTGGTTTGATAACCCAGGCAGAAGCACAGTTACTTTTGGAGATATTGTGTTATCTTCCTATTGCTCTGTGGTAGTTGTATGGGATATCAGGGTGCTGACAGTCTGTCGAATCTGTGTTTTTCTCAATACTCCCTGTTACCAGCAGTCACCAGATTTCTCTTCCTAGGGCCAGATCCAATACCCACTAAAGTCCATGGAAAATATACCAGGATCCTATGCTCTGCTGTGCTATATGAGCCAAAGCATGAGTTTGAGAGTCCACTACATCTGGTTCATTAGATGCTGAAATGAGTTTTGCCAGAAAATAATCACTCCCTCCTTTGGGCAGTGCAGTACAGTTGTACGAGAGGCACAGTCAGTGAACTAACCCCAACCTCCTAATTCTGTGCATTCAGTCACCAAGGGCTGCATTCCTTGCTGATACACATCAGCACTGTTGCAAGATTTACCCTACCACAAAACGTCCTCAGATGTGTAGGTTTGGTTTTTTTTTTTAATCTTTTATTAATGACCAAAAGCAGGAAACAATCTTCTAACCTGAGTCTTAGTGTAAGTAGGTAGGCAGTATGGGACGGAAAAGTATAACCTGGAGCTATGGCTCTACAGTGAATGTGTTTCTAGTGTTTTAAAGTTCTGTGCAGTTCACTGAAGCCAGTAGATCTGCACTATTTGTGCAGCTCATATTCAGTAATTGTCTTACTGGCTCAGCTTACTTTTGAGCCATTGTACTTAGGATGAACAGTGGTGCTGTATTACTGGTATTACACATCAGGCATTAAAGACAATTAATGGGTTTTAACTTCCCAAATTACTTAAGAGCCTTCAGAAGAAATCTGGAGAATAGATTTCATTTATTGGAATGAAAATGTCACAGTTTTGTGCTTTGGTAAATAACCTCTTCACAGAGATGTCTTACTTATCACTGTGGTATGCTTATTCATTAAGGGCTAATTGCAGAGGTCTCTAAATGAAACACTGCAAACCACATTCCACTCCAGTGCCAGTTTGTTTAAAGTCTGCAAAGCTTTATTATTAGCACAATTTAATTATGAAAATGGCAACCATGGAGAATTCTGAACACATTCTTTCCCTTGATCATTAGTTACAGGGCAAAAATGAAACACTTCCAACAATGAAGGGTTCATATTTCAAGCTTATACAGTAGCTGCTAAAAGGCTATACTCAGAAAATCAATTTTATTAAAGTCCTTCAAGCACTAAAGGGACTTCCATGCAACTAAGCAATTTTAAAAACATGTCCACAAGCAGTGACTTTTTGATTCATGTTTTTAACAGGGTTATATTTTCACTGTTTTCAATATTGTCCCCCAAAGCAGGGTCAGAAATGGTTTGAGGGGGGGAGAGGAGGTGAGCAGAGCATGTTCTGACATAGCTGAGACTTGCATCTTTTACCTTAAGGTACTTAAAAGAGGACTATGAACTGGATCTGAGGAGCCTGTCATGCTCTTAACAAAACAGATCAAAAGTCAATGGTTTTTTCACCTTTTTCAGCTTTCTTTTGCAGCCCAGGAAATTAAGTTTGGGGGGCTACTAAGAAACTGTAGATTATATATTTTTTTAAAAAAAATGAAGCTGTGATTTGAGCTAAAAATAACAGGAAACTATTTTCCTACAAAGAAAAGGGAATGACATGTGTGGTAAAATCATAAAAAGAGTTCATGCATTGCTCTGAAGAATAGAAAGGGAGTGGAGAGTTGTGTCTGTATTTCAGGGCCTAAAATCACTGGACCAACAGAAAATTGAGTGCAAGTCCACCAAAGTCACTGAGTTGTACAGTAAATTATTGTCCTGATCCAAAGTCCTTTGATTTCTGTGAGACATTACTCCCCAAAGAAAGCAGTGGCTAACCCTAGACAAGGGTAAGAGTGTGAAACACTTACAGAATATCCTGTAATTTTAGAGGATAAAAAAAATCTAGTCTTTATATGCATGTCTATATTTATATCTGGATTAAAGCTTTTTAAAAAATATAGGCATTCACAGGATAATGCACAATGCTTGGCATAATGATTTCCCATTTAACACAATTATGAACCTTGCATTGGTTTAGTGGAGACTGAAGCAGACTTGCAGCAAGTTGGAAAAATTAACAAGTGCATGCTTGTGTATACATCCAGTATTCCAGATATCCCACACTGCAGCCACTGAGGTCAGTCCAAAGTATTTTATCAGTTGTAATGTGTGAATTAATCCAAATTCTCCATGTACTTCAGATTTAGCAGCAACGGATCAGTGAAGTCATTACATTCATTTTTTAAAATTATTTTTATAAGATGGGATTTTTAGACCCTAAGTCTCTGATGACAGCAATAAATATCCATCATTAGGTATGAGTGATTATGCCAGGCTCCTCCAGTACTGCCTGTGAAAGATTGTTTCTTTCTGGGAGCCATAAGGAATTCAACTGATGAGGGAAAAAATGCATAAATTTAAAATGCATTAATCAAATTTTTGATCCTAATGTAGGTTGTGGTAACTTTAAATTGCAGGAGATTAGGCAGTGATACTGTCTGTTCCTACAGATTTTGAAAATCCTACAGCAGCAGCTCTGCTCAGGCCCCAGCTTTCCTTGGAGCTTGGCTGCCCCAGCAGCCCCAGGAGTGATTCCCTTCTCCACTTGTCATCACTTTTAACTGCCAGTGGGAAGCACCCAGACACTGCAGTCAGGGACAAGCCTCCAAGTGCTCAGTCTGAACCAGCCCAAGAGTGCCAGGCCTCTGGGCAGCCCAGGTTTCAGCCCTGCTGGTGGAAGCAGGCTGGGGAGGGAAGGCAGTGTCGAGCTTTTCCTTGCACCGTGAGTTGCTTGGCACAATCTCAGCACCAGAACCCCACCTCAAGTGGAAATGTAGGAAGATGATACAAATATCCAAGAAAAGCAGACAGGTGTCACAGCCTGTGTTGGAAAAGGGCAGCACAGTTTGAACTGTGACTTGCTGCTGCTGCTGCTGGCCCAAAACAGGCTTTGTCTGGCTCAGCACAGTCTAAAGAATTGTGCAGTTCTGGTTCACAGTGAAAACCCCTTGGGTTTAAAAAAGGTAAAATGGGTTATGGGGGGAAATTATTTTTGACCTATGAATATATCACATTAAAACAAATGTTTCATTTCAGTGTCAAGATCTAGATTCTTTTATAGAAAACACTTGTCTAGAAAAGTAAAAGAAAAATTAAGTCTCCACAAAATGGTTGGTTTAGAGTTGTTAGACTACAGAAGGCTCATTACCAAAATAACATACATTCATGAAAGGCTTTGATGTTCCAAAGGAATACTCCCTCCAGCCACATCTGCAAAATCAAATGGAAAAATATCTTCCAGCTACACCAAGTTCTTCATTTTACTCAAGCAAAGAAGAGTGTAGCCTACCGTGGGTATGGCAGGAGGCTAAGGAGAAAAACCAGTGTTTGTTCCCTCCTGCTAATGCAGAACAGGAGCCTGTGAGGAGCCATTCAAGAGTTTAACTGAATGCAGCATTTCAGGGCACACAAATCTCTGGCCACCTCTTTGTTTCCACCTCACTCACTCCACTGTTGCCTCTGTCTTCATCTGTGCTTTTTCCTTCAGTTAATTTATGTAAGCTTATCTTGGCTTTTGCTACGTTCTGTTTTCTGTTGTTGACATTACTGACCATTTTGGGTGGTGAAAAACAACTAAACAATATCAATAACAATTTATTTGGTACTCTAATTAATGAATTTAGCCTGTGACCCAGCTGCAATCACAACTGTGTTCAGTGTAAGCATGCAGACTGAGGAGTACTGAGTACTCACAGATTGAGGTTGTGTTCAGACTAAGTAGCCTATGAATTCTTCTATTTCAAAAGGCCAAGGAGCACGAAAACCTCAGAAATTATAGCAGTTTGGTTGATTTCATAGGAGTTGCAAATATTTAAATTTGGAGCAAAACCTTTCAAATAACTGAGTTTTCTAAAAATTATTAAAACCTGTAAAAGTATCTTTGTCGTATTTGACTACTTTTATTTCAGTCAAGGAACAAGTAGCTGAACTGATAGGAATATTAAAATGTGTTTGAAATAAAATATTGTAGCTGGGCAACAAGTTTCATATGAAATGGGAAAAAAAAAAAATCCTGATGAGTTGCAATAAACTTTCACACCTGGAACAGGGGTGACTCAGGGCTGCAAGGGGCCATCCCCAAGTGCCCCTGCATGCTCTTCCTGCCTTCACTTGCCCAGGTAAGGCTTTTGCAGACCTGTTAAAAATCTTTTTCTACACAAGTTCGTGGTTGTGCTCCCTTGTGCTTCTGTCATCATGGGGGATAAAGCCACCTGGGACCACTGGGAGGGGGAAAATGGGGAAAGCCCCCTCCAGGGCTGGCTTGGCAGAGCTTTTTGTTGAGCTGCTGCCTGGGGGCACCTCACTGATGTGTTAGAGGTGATTGTGTGCCTGTTTCCATGGGGTTTTAGTGCAGAAATAAAGTGCTCCCAGTTTCTTAGGAGGTGCTCTGGTCCTGCTTGGAGGGCTCTTGAGTGTGGGCTCTGGTCAAAGCCTCTAATCAATGCTGCATGATTGCTGTTTGTTGTAAAAACTAAGGTAGAAATATAGGTACAACTACTTAGTTTCTTCCTTTACTTCCACCTTCCTTGCACCCTGATGCCTGTGAGGGAAGTGCAGGGCAGAGCAGCCCTGTCCCTCAGCACTGCATTGCTCCTTTTCTGGAAGGGCTGCTGTAACAGCAGAGGAGAATTATTGGTACCATGGCAGGTGAGATGGCAGAGAAGGACCCTACTGACAGGGCTGTGTAGGTCAAAGGCATTTCACACACGTGTGTGTGACTGGACACAGAGACACATGTTCTGCTTAAGGGGGAAATGTAGAAGAGGGTCAATTTGTACTTTTTCATTCTCATTTCTGGGTCTTATTACATATTTCATCACATTCTCACTGAACACATTTTTCATCTTCTGCATTGCTATTTCATTGTCTAAGTGGAAAGGAAATTCAATAAGGTTTGATTATTTTTTTCTTAGATTTTATTTTTATCTGAACTTTCAAACCCACAGTACTCAAATGGATTAGAAATTCAGTGAAATGAGTTCACCTGGTGACTGGCTGCATGCATTCTACATAGATGAAAGCCCTGACCCTGCAAACTCACTCCTGTCAGGAGTCCTTGATCTCATGGTAGTCCTTAGGACTGCCTGGATTAGAAAAGAATTGCAGGATTAAGTCTTAGCAATTCATTTGAAATATAAGACATTTGTTGCTTAATCTTGCAAAACAGGGCTCTCAAGTTTTCTTCTTCTCTGAAACAATATAAATATTCATTGAGTTATGAAACTCAATGGTCTCTTTCAGGAGATTGCCTTAACCATGTGCAATGGAGGCAGCTGCAATAAAAACTTGCATTATTTTGTCTCTTCCCAGCAATATAGTAAAGGAATTTATTTCCTAAGTAATGAATAGATGATCCAAATATTTTTTTTTAAATGCCCAGAATCTACCTCTGGAAAATGTAATAACAAATTTGGCTGTAGGGATCTGTTCTGCCTTTTCAGAGAAGTTTGAGGATGTAGTTTTGGGTGGCATTGCTACCTGAACACAATGAGTTGGCAACAGTGAGACCCCTCCCCTCTGTGACACAGCTGCAGGGAGCACAGAGAGCCAGAGCTGTGCTGGGAGCTGCTCTCTGGTGCAGGCAATTAACAACGGATCTGACTCTAAACTTGGGAATCTCAGCCAGGCTTTCCACCTGATTCCAGTGCAGCAATTCAATCCTAAACCACTGATCAACTGCCCCCTTCTCAGAGCAACAGTATGGGAAGCGTTTTCTGCTGGCAGGTTCATCAGGCTTGGTGGCAGGAGCAGGGAGAGCCGTGTGTGCCTGCTGAGGCCATTTGTCACTGCTGCTAATTTCAGTGTTTCAAGAGCCAGCTTTTCTCTGCCATGGTGCTTCTACAGAGTGGGGTTTGCTCTTCTTTTTTCAACAACTGTTACTTACTGTTTGGTTATACTTGTGAAATGTCCTGTGTGCTGTTGTTGTTACTGCTGTGCTTGCAGGCAGGCAATGCAGAACTGGAAGGGAGGCACTGATGTGCCCCTGTAAGTAGCACAGTTCGGGGATTTTCACACTCTCAGAGAAATGCCTCATGTACAGAATGCAATGAACTAATTTTTTAAAATGGCTAAATTAACAAGATATTGATTTGAGAGCTATGGGCCTCTCTCATATGTAAACATTTAGAAAATACTGTTTCTTCACTTTTGTTTTCTGTGTCATATGAGAAATTTGGGGGTAGTCATTGTAAGAGCTTGGCTTAAATTGATAAAAACCAAGTACTTTACAACCTGACACTTCATCCTTCATTCATGTCACTGCTCTAGTTTTGTTTCCCAGATCAGTCAGAGTTAAATTCAGACTGTCAGCTATAACTTTGAACTTCCTGGCTTTTCTTACATGAGTACATGTCTCTTTTTCCCTTGTTTATATTGATCTTACGATCTGACCTGTGAAAGAGTGAGGGAGGTTACAGAGGCAGTGTCCCACTGCCATGATGGGATGCAGCAAGTAGAGGGAGCTGCAGAATAAAGCAGCTGCTCTGCTTTAGCTCCAGCTTCCTTCATGGGCTCTGTTAACTCCTCGGAGGTCTGCGCTCTCCTTTTCCGCTGGCCCCAAATTAGCCCTGCTCTGATTAATAAATAAAACTGGAGAAATCTTCATTATAAACAGCAGGCAAAGATACTCCTGAGACCATAAAGGCTGAGAGGCTTGAGACGAGGCTTGTAGGGCACAGAGCTGGTCAGTGTATACAAGTCAGAAGACACATGGCAGTAGGAATTTATGATAGAAGTGGATTAATGATAAAAGCTGCACAGTGCTAATTGATTTGAGAAAAATAATCAGCATATGCCGGGTACCCAGCAAGATGTGTACGCAGTAATTGCTCTTGGTTATTTAACTTTCCAATACTGCCATTAAAGTAGTATATATACCTAAGGCTGATTTTGGCCTTCCCTACCTGAAAACAAACCTGGGGGGGTTTCAGGCCCTGTGTGTGGGATTTTCTTAAAACCATGGCTGCTGCCAGAGTTTGAACTGCTTGTTAGTGCTGAGCTGTTGCGAAGACAGCCTTCTGGGTAAATTTAAAAAAAAAGTGTAATGCATTCACTATTAGTCTAAATGTATGTTAGTAAATAAAATAGCATTCAAGGAGTTAATTCTCTTTAATTTACACTGATAAATTGTTTTCAAGCAGCAGACTATAAATGTTTTCTCCTGCTAATTGGAGATAGTTTCAATAAACACATTAGGTTTATGCTGCAGTGTTCTGCTTGATCCTAGCCTGGTCTCACTTTCCACACAGAGAGATTATTTTGAAAATACTCAGAAGTACAGGTTCAGAGTTCACTGACATCAATAAGGTTTATCCAGTGCCAGAGAAATCAAAATAATGCTCCATAAGTCTAGAAGTAAAACAAACAAAACAAGAGGCTTCTGCTTATAAAACTTGTATTTTTAGTTATGAAAAGTATGTAAAATGTGCCCAGAGAGCAGAGCTGGAGTGAGGCAGGGTATTACCCAGCACAGCCAGAGGCAGAGCTACTGTAAACATGATGACAGCAGGCTGTTTTGCCTGCATGGTTTCAAGTCTATGTGGGTTTCAGCACCTTTTATAACAACTAAAACTTACTAACAAGAAAAATTAATTTAAGTTAAACCACCAGGTAATTTTAATTTGTGTATTTGATCACCCATTGTCAACAAAAATTGATGAGATTAATAAAAATGGTATATGTGTATATTGAGACAGTTTTTACTGCAGAGCAAAATGATTTTAGGTTATTCTGGTTAGCAAACTGGCTGTGAATATTTCCCTATATAGAGTTAGTGGCTGCACTTAATTAAAATTAGTATCTTCAATATCTGTAGTTCTAATATCATCATATTGTTCTCATCATCTAGATTGGTAGATTTTTTTCATAAAATCTTCAAATTTTCATTTCACAAGTTCAGAGTTCATTCTGAATGAGTGTTGTTTAATACCTGCCTAAGATTTCCCCTTTCTGTGAAATATTCTTCCCAGCACACTGATTTATTGCTGTAGTTGTAGAAAGCACATAAACACCACCAAAGTGAATTAGATATTTTCTGAAGCAAATATTAATGAAAGAAGTCATCCATTTTCAGCAGCTGCATATATATCGTGGAAAGCTTCCTAAGACTGAGTTGGTTTTAGGTATACACTGGGATATTAGCTGAATATTTGATTACATCTAATGAAACCCATGTAGTTGTAGCTGTTTTCTCTGTAATACCAGCTGAAATGTACTTGATAGTCCCATTCCCCAAGAAGAGAATGGTGTTTAAGCACCCCTGCACTGGTAGTCAACTGGCCAGAAACTTTATATTTAAGAAGGGTCTGAGAAACGCTGCTCACAGAAGCACCACGGGTTGTGGATGTTCTGGAGAGCATCCAAGGCAGGAGATGAACTCCCTGCTCTCTCAGTGGGCTTTGCTGGTCCAAAACCCACACCTGTGTCTTTGCCTCAAGCTGACAGAATGCTGTTTCTAGGGCATGATCTTTTTTTAAGGCTGCTGTTGACTGTATTCAAAAGAAGGCATTTCAGAGTGAACCAGTGAAATAAATTTCAAAGAGATTGAAGGGCTCTTCTGATCCAGTCTTGTTTCCTAATCTGCAAGCCTGAGGAGAATACAGTGTATTACTGAGATTGTGCTGAAGTCTTGGACAGGAGGTTTCAGTGTTAGTGAACAGGAGTAGCTCCACTTGCATTTCTCCTGATTTACATTGTGTAACTGAGCTTGGTACCTTTTTCAGAGATGTGCCTTGAAAGTGCTTTCTCTACCAAAGCATAGCATGTAACATGCTGTCTTTTCCCTCTGCGTTTCTGTAGGAGATGGCACCTTTCTGTGCTGTTGTAACAGCTCCATTGCTTGTGTTTGGATTGTCTTGGAATCACTTGGTATGAACGGTGATCGTCTCCTTTTCATTCTGTGTGTGTTTCAGGGCTGGAGAGCACAAAGGCTCTGTGTGACACGGGCTAAGAGGGGTTGAACACAGCCTTGAGCTCTGTCACCCAGAGCAAACTGGGCTGCCCGTGTGCCCGTGCCCTGCTGCACACTCAGAACCTCCCAGGGCCTGCAGGGCCGTGCCTCCCGTGAGGGAACTGCTGCTAAAAGCACTGCTTTCCTTTCTTGATCCCTTTGTGAGGGAGTTGGTTGGTTTGTTTTCAGACCATGACACCTCTATGAATTGTATGGGGCTGCAAATGAGGGCTGAATTTGTAAGGCAGAGAGAGCAGGAGGAATTCTGCCTTTACTTCCGTTCTTGGCATATTTTCCCACCTCAGTTCCTGACAGCAACATGGAAGAGATTTGTGCGCTAGTGACTTGCCCAGAAGCAAAAATTCTTATTTTTTCACTAATGCTTTATTTGAATTTAAGGGATTGGTTATGTTCTGCAATGGCATAAATGCCACATCAATAGTGTTCATTGAGAGAGGTTATTATTGAGTGGATCAGATAAATATGGCCTACAAATGTGCTGATTTACTCCAGCTTGTAAAACAAAACAGTTTACGTATACAATTTAAACATTCTTTCTCCCTTTTTTTTCCCCTAACCACATCCCTTGTGTGCATAATTGAGATTTCCTTACCACCCAGAAGATAGCAAGGAAACTCCTCGGGGTTTGGGCTGTGTTCTAAGCGGGTGCAGCTGGGAGTGTGGCCGGATGCTGCACACCTCCAGCAACACTAGAGAGCAGGCTGACACTGCTGTACTGCTGGCTCAGCCCTGCAATCTGCTGAAAATGTAATAATTGCTCTTTTATTCTTTAATAAACACACGCCACATCATACAGAGAAACAAGGTGAGAGAACGAGAGAGAGGATATTGCATTCTTCCACAAAGGGTGGCTCAGTTTTATTTTATACGTTGTTTTTTTTTAAAAAACCCAGCAGACCAGTCCTGCTATTCTAAATTACTCTTCCACCTTTCCTCTTGTTCCCCTCCTTTTAGTTAAATTAATGTATTGATTAGAGCCCATTAGTGTGTAATCGATTGTTAATTTGACTCATCTTACAAATCATGTTTATCTTTATCAATAAAATATATATATATTTCATATCTCACTCCTCCAATTAACTGGCAGAAAGCTGGGGATCCAGAATTCAGGCTGGAACTCCAGCTGCAAATGTAAAAGTATACTGGGATAACTTACATGTTATTATATATATATATAATTTTTAAGAAAATTGGTAGGGAAGCAATAGCAAAAGTAGGATGTGTAGACAAGTATGGGGGGAAATGTGTGACTTGTTCATTTGGAGTTCTTTTACTTGTTTTTTTTTCTGAACAGACAGGACTGGACATTGTGATAAATGTTACTGAAATATGGTGACCAGTCTGCTTTTTTTGTGTGCTGGTGGTCTGGCACTGATCACGTGAGACATGAAGCCACTTGTGTACCTCATAGTCTGTGGTGGTGTCCTTAGGATGCTGCCTCCTTCTGCACTGGCTGCTCTGCAAACTTCCCAGTTGTTTGTAGGTTTCCTTTCTGAAGTAGCAAAACCTGAAATATTTTAAATACTGAAGGCATTTTTTAATTTTGAGGCCAGAAGGCACACGATACTTCTCAAGGCTAGTGGAGCAGATACTGCCATTCAGGCAATAATGATTGTGCTTTATATGGGCAGGATCCATGTAGATACCAACTAATCCCCTCCACTGAGGCAAGTATAGCCAGCATTATTATCCCTGTGTTACGAATAAGAAATTGAGATGAATAACTAGCAGAAGGGCATATATTTATATCAAAGTTAGGATAAAAAGTTTAAACCAGTGAACCTTTGAATATAGTGGGTAGTTACAATTAAAAATTAAGTCTTGTTATTTGCGTCTTTTAAAAAATTGTCTTGCGGAGACTAGAGCTAGACTTGGTGGGATTTTAGGAGTTTTTTCCACTGGTATTTATAGTTAACATTGTGTAAAATAACTGAAAATGCTGAAGGTGGCTGAAGGAAATGAAATGCTTTTAGTAAAATGTATTGAACTGTTTCAAGCAAAAAATTTCCTTTTCCCAGAAGTCTGAAGTCTTTTCAGAATAAGGAATTTTGAAATAACATTTTCACTTCTGAATCTTACAAGTTCAATTAAAATGTTGTAAAAGGGATATAAAGCCAGAAAGAGGGAATGAGTGCAGTCAGCTTACTTGAACATAAACCCTTTTCAATTTTTTTCCCTTTTAATATTTTTCACTCCAGACAGGAGAACCTCCCCCCGTACAAAAATTGAATCATCTCACAGTTGCTCTATAGATGGCTTTATTTTTCTCCAGGTACGTTTCTGCAGCAGACTCTGTGATCATCTTGTGCTGGAGAGATACAAGCCATATGTTTCTCCTTTTAGGAAATATGACTCTTATAGCAGCTAAAAAGTAAAGGCCAGGAAGATTTGCAGAACCATTCAGTTTATTAGTCCATAATCCATATTGGAGCAGACATTAGTATAGTGCAGATAGGCTGTGCCTGTGTGGACACAGTCAGATTAGTCTCCAGCAAGCCTGCAGGGCTGAAATTTCTCACCAAGAGGGATCACTGGGGAAGTTAGACCATGAAGGGCCAAACACAACTGAAAACATTGGGTTTTTCAGTTCAGCCCTGTAAAATTTCTGTAATGCAATCTGCAAAGCAGCATGCTCTTCAGACCTGCTCCTTAATGGAGATGTTGGATCACATATAGTGCTGTACAGGAAAATTTTGTGGGAATGGCAGAAATTTTGAATGAGAATAGTGCACAAGTTGATGAATTTTCTGTAGTTCAGGCTAAGTTTTGCCCAGTATGTTTTGGTGGAAGTAACTGAGTCTAACTTTGTGATATGAGTTTTGTTGATCAGAAGGAGAGAACTGCCGAGTCTCTCATCCATAAACATCCAACCTGTTCTCCCTGTTGGAGGAAACACCCCTCTGGATGCTGCCCTGACTCCCTAAAGCACCACTGCACAGCCAGTGCCTGGGAGCACTGCCAGAGCAGATCTGGGATTCTCTATCAGGAGCTGAATCTTTTTGTCAAGTGGAAAGTTCTGCAAGTGGGACAATGCAAGATCCCCCTCTGTGGTTTGTAAGGAATATCTGCTGGGATATCTGTGCAATTATATTTAATCTGATAGAGCCTGGCTGAAGAGCTGGATCCAGCTCTGAAATATTCTCTCAGGTTCCTTATGGCAAGGTCTTTAATTAGCACATGCAGAGCACTGAACTACCATGACAATGTGCTGCTGCTAATGAAAATAAACCTGGACTTGTGTTCCTTGGTCTGTTGACATTTGCAGCCATCAAGTCTGCTGCAGACTGGGAGCTGGTGCTTACGTGTAGGTGAAGCTGCAGTGCATCAGCCCCAGAGCACAGCCTGAGCCTGCAGGCTGTGGCAGAAATCAGAGGGGCAGTGACTGGTGCTGCCCATCCCTGACAGGCCCTGCCCAAGCACCTTGCTTACCCTGCAGCTGCCTCTGTGCTGGGGTGCTGCCCTTCCTTCCTTGGAGGCTACCTCAGGACTTGCCCTGCCATGATTACGAAGCTGAAGATAATTTAGCTAGAATATTATTTAGAAAACTGTGATGATGAGAAGAAAATGGCAGCAATGCAGTTGTGATCAGTCTTTGAGTTTAAGCTGGTTTTGGAGCACCAGGATTTTGGCCAGTTGCTTGAAATATTCAGTGTTTCAGTCACATGTTGGGGAGGGAGCTGTCCTCCACATGCCTCTGCCTGAAGGTGTTTCTAGCCATCTCCTTATCTATGGGACTTGCAGAAGAGGAAAACATGAATTATTGCTTCTCATCTTCTTGTATTGTATTTTTTTCCTAAATATAAACAGATAAATATGTAATACCAGAATGCTTACCTTGGGTGAAATGTGGGAGAAGGTGGGGAAAAAGGTTTCACAAGCTGAAAAAAGTTCAAAAATATTTGTGCTGTATTTGAGTCTTTTTTATTTCCTTTTGGCTTGTTTGTCTTGTGGTGTTAGCAGGATAGGCCCTACCAATTCTGCTGGCATGTATTTGTAACCCAGGAATGTTTCTTGGCAGATGTAAAATTAGAAACAAATTTCATGTGTTCTGCAGTGCCCTCCAGTGCTATAAAGGACAGGAACAGAATACGTGGCTTTGTCAGGATGACTCCAAGAAACCACAAAGAAACAGAGATTAGAAACAAAATCAGGGAAATAAATAAAAAAGGAAATAACCCCCCCAGCAGATGTTGCACAGCCTGGGAGGGGAGCACAGGGCAAAGCCCCTGCCACGAATGGGAGCAAACAATGGAGCCCTGGGTGAAATGGGAAATGAGGACCCGTGATCTGGGGTTGTTTTCAAATGAGTGGTTCCAGGATTTTGAGGTGAGATGATGCTCCAAAATTCACCTGTCTGTTTTCAGATGTGAATAAATAAATGCTGCTCCCCTCCCCCCAGCAGGATGGGAATGCTGAACACTCTGCCCATCAAATTAAACACAGGCAGGTTTTCATTTCCAAGCCTGTGCATTTGGAGATGATGGATGGTGAGATATATGTCTCTATAATGAAGGTTTCATTACGAATTTTTTCAAATGTGCTACATGGCTCTTTATTTCCAAACAAGAAGTGCCATCCCCTTCCTTGTAGCTCTTCGATCGAATATGTGTGATATTGCCAAAGGAAATGATCAAATAACCACCAAATATATTGATTTAATATAAAGTTATATTTGCTTCATTTTTATTGCAAAGCTTCAGAAAACTAGAATGAAGTAATAAACTGCATAAATAAAAATAGGTAGGGGTAGTGATAGGGTGATTAGAGATCACCCTGACCAGTGAGATCCTTTGGTTGCAACTACTCAAGAAAATAACTGGCTTGTCTCCTTCTTGTTTGTCCCTCACTGTCCACTGCCTGCAAACAGCCAGGTGATCAAATTGTCCCAACTTGAGTGCTTACAGAAAGTTTGAGTAAAGAATGTTTAGAAGCTGCTCATAATTAAGCAAACAATGAAACCAAAACACATCTACAAACACAACACCTTGAGGTCTTTATGCCCTGTGTAACAGTGAGCTTCCCAATTGTACTAAAAATACCATGGAGTGTGTCCAAATGGTGAGGGTTGATGAGCAGCAATACTTGGTGTGCCAAACATATATGTGTGTATATGTGTGTATACACACACACACACACACATATATATATATAGACTTCAAGTTATGTAATCTCCATTTTTAATGTTGGCCAAATCTAGGACATGTTTCAGTTGATGGGGAGTAGCAGAAAGTCTATTCTCAAGGGTCTTAAGTAAAAATGTTCAGCCAGGAGACCTGGACTGTCTGTAGAATTGGTCAGGCGTGGAAAAGGTTAATCCTTATTTGAGGGAAGCAAGGCACTGTGGAAATACCTGCAGGGTAAAAGATGGGCTACTGCCCCCAGTGGTTCCTGGCTGTGAGGGGGATGCTGAGGGGCAGTGCAGTGTTAGGTGTCATCCAGGGCAGGGGCACTGACACAGCTATGAATGTGTGAAAATGGAGCCTCTGTAAAATCATCCAGTGATTTTCCTGCAATTACCAACTTGATTACATGTTAACTGCTTTTCACCTCTTCTTCTCTCAACACTTTCCCAAGGGATTCTTTTGTATTTCACTTTGTACATGTGTGTGCAGTATCAAAATGTCCACATCTCCTTAAACTTCTTTTTCTGTCACTATAAATGTTGCCCTCTGAATGCAAGAAGGACTTTTGTGCCCGGTTTTGCATGCATCAAAATGTGAAAGTTCAAATAGCATTTTGTGATTTTTCTGGTAATACTATGCACAGTGCCCTTACCCTGGAGCTGGAGGAGTTCTAGGAAAGAGGGAGAGTTCTAGGAAAACCCTGGTTGCACCACTTTCCTCTGCCCCTGCAGCGCTGCCCCCCATTAAAAATGCATTATGCACTAACACTGAGAGGATATATTAAAACCACCCAGACAGCTTTAGGTTCCACATTTGAGTGTCAAATACAGCTGGTGGAGAGCTGGGCTGTTCCTGGGGCTGGGCATGCTCGTGAGTGTGTGCTGAGACCTGTGTAATACTGTCCTAGTGCCCACAGACACAGTCACTAATAATTTTTCCTTTTGCTCTTTAGTGGAGTCTCAGTTCTACCTATCTGAAGTAATTCCTGTGCTTTGATGTGGACTTTCCCTCTTTAACCATCAGTGGATGCAGTGATGGATCAGCAAGAGTTCTCTGTGCTGTTTCCTTCACTGGCAAGGGCCAGTGAAAGAGCTGACTCCTCTGAAGGGGTCTGGCAGGAGCCCCTGTCTGACCTGCACACAAACCCTCTACGGACCCAGCCCACTCCTTGCTTAAGTACTAAATTGACAGAATACATTTAAATTCATCATCTGATTTTGCCTCCAGTTTTTCTGGTTTTCTCTGGGAGATTTTCTCCACGGGACACTTTCTTACCCTAGGAGGAAAGGATCCAAGTATTTGATACTAATCTTAAAGAAATTTGCTTTTTGGTTTTCTTTGAAAGTTGATTAAATGCAGCTTGTCATCCCACTCCTTTTTCAAGAAGCAATAAGCTGCACTGCTATCACTAGGACAACATATCTTCCACTGCTCTGGCTTACCCAAACTTGTATTCTACCCAAGGCATGCAAGAACTAGTTGGAAAAAAACCTAATAAGAATTAGAAGCCTATAGAATTATAGTCTTGATTGCATGTATATGTGTATGTATATTATGATAATAATTATGATAATTAGAAGCTTGCAAAAGAGATCTGGGTTAATCAGTACTGGATGGGAGGGAATGTAAGGAATTGGGGAACATAATTAGCAGACAAGACCTTTGGCTGACAATTTGCTCATCCCTTACAGCTGTGTCCCTCACCAGGCCATTCACCAACACTGGTTATATGAAGAAGTTTGTATGAAGAAGTTTTTTTACCATGTTGGCCATAAAGAGCTGTAAATCTATTATGCAGACAGAGCTGGATTGTAGAAATATTATTTAAGGGAGGGAGAACAAGTGAAAATATCATAAAGCTCTTTTATAGCTTTATTTCTGTGACTGGATGGGAGCTTTAGAAAAGGGGGTTTTTTAAAAAAAAGAACCTCACTGAAAGTTTGGAGTCCTGAAAAAATAGATAACACAATCCATAGTGGACTATCATAAAGATACCATTATGGTCATTTTAGGGAATGCATATTTTTGTGCTCTCTGAAATGTGTATTCTGTACTTAGGTTCTGATAAAGTTAATTATTGACAGGTAAAGTTATAGTCTGCTTCCAAGTCAGTAGTTACTTGTTTTTCTTGTACCAATAAGCATCCAAAAGTTTTTATAAAGGAAAATTTATCCTCTCCTGTGAGGTACCGATGGGTGGAGAACCGTACCTGAGACCACAATTCTCAGAAGTTAGTACTCTTTGAAAAATGAAACCTCACTTTCCCTTCCAAATGACTGGGAGATGATGATTACTTCAGTACCTAAATGAGTGTAATAGACCTGTTCTATTTTGCTTTTTTAAAAACATGTCTGCATGTTGAATGCTGTGTCCTGAAAATGAAAAATTAAATTATTGGAAGTTCTTGAATTTATTCTCATGGTGCCCTGTTCCCTCCTGGTTTCTGTGATGCTGGTGGTGTTGCTACTACTCCTACAGCTGTCCATTGAGCCCAAATTGTGCCTTTGAGTCTCTTTATTCTTCTGAAGAAAGCAGCCAGGTTAGAAAAGCTTTAGTGCTTCAGCAGGGAGGTATTGCACGTTTGTAACACAAAACTTGGATTAAGTCATTTTGAGGGGGTAGCATTCCCATTAAGGATGGTTGGTAGAACTTGGCTGCGTGTCCAGTGTATGCCTGGAATTTGGCTGTTGCCTGAAACTCCCTGTGTGCCTCTTGGGCTGTGCTGCCAGAGAGAGCAATTGAGACCTGCAGAGCAGGCAGCTCCTTACCTGCCACCAGGCAGAACCCAGGGAAGTGGCAAATGCTTTTCTTTTTTGTTGTTCAGTCAGACTGTGCTTGCCTGCCAGGCTATCCTGAAAGAACTGACTGAAGAGCTGTGGTGCTCTCACCCAAAAGAGTTCTGGTGGTTTATGGACTATTTTCTGGGAATGGCTTTACACACCAACACTTTTATTAACTTTACTATTATTATTGTTGATGTTGTTTTTATTATTACTTTCAGAAGAACTTCCCCTACATGATCTTTTGCATCCCAGAAGAATTTAAGAAATGGATTTGGCTACAACTGGAATCCTCTGCCTCAAATAGAAAGTGCAACACTTGGTGCTATTAGTGAGAGCTTTGTAATTGTGTGTTTACAGAGACTCTTGGCACTGCTTTTTATTCAGGCATTCCTCTTTCATGTCCAAAATTCAGTTGTTGATAATATAGATTAACAATAATTGTTTACTTGTAATTAGAGGGCTGTGGGCAGCCTTGCTGGCAATTGCAATCTTTTCCTGTTCAAAATATGTCTGTGCAACAAATCCAAGAGTGCTCGTAACACAGGATGGGGATGAAGGGTGCCTACTGCTGCTGCAATGCAAGTGTGGCAATGTGGGGAAGAGGGAGAAAGGTTATTAGCTCTCAAGGCTTGGAGCCATGGGCCACCGACAGGGTGGATTAGAGCAGCATGAACATGCCCAGCTGGGCTACAGCCTGATGGCAGTGTCCTGTGGGGACACCTTCCAGCACAGTAAGCTCTCTAGGACAAAGTTTGCTTCATCTTAACCAACACAGGTGCTGGGCTGGAAGTGCAGAGGGTGTTCTTGTGGAAAAAAGGAGCTTTTAACCACCTATCAGTCACAGATGAGGTCATGTTATGCACAGTCTCTGGAGTTTTAACAGACAAGTGTCACTGTTGGCCATAGACTTGTGTGTGTGTTGAACCCACAGAGGCTTTAAAAACGTACATATTCATCTTGTACATGTTCTTCCATCTCTACTCCTTAGTGTGGTGGCCCAGTGAGAAACGCCCTCTCTGCTGCAGGGGAGTTTGTGTGATGCTCCAGGGAGCTGGAGAGAGCTGCTGGCATGAGCTGCTCCTCCCCAGGGGACAGAGCCGGCAGGACCTGCTGAGCCTTGCCAAAAAATGCAGTTTTCTTCAGCAGCTTTCCTCTGTGTGCTGTAGGTGAGAGCTCTTTGGGCACAGGGAATAACTGTAGCTGGTCACATCCAGACCCAGCTGTGGGGCACACCCAGCTCCTCTGGACAGAATTATCCTCTGCCTTGCACAGCTTAAACTGCTCAGCTCAACTCCTACTTCTAAATAAGTTTGCACATGATTGTTACTGAAGCTATTGCAAACTGTTTTCCCTTGCAAGGGGATTTTTTTTCTTGGAATTCTTTAAAATCTTTCAAAAACCTCTGTTGGTGACTGAAGTAAGCCATTGCTTTCATTTGGTTAATTTTACTACATAGCAGAATTACTATTTTTCAGTGTTTGCTCTCGTAAATAATGATTTTAATTGTCTCATGTTTTCTTTGGAAGATTTTTTGTTTCAAATCATAAATGTATGTATTTAGTTGACTGAGGAGGAAGTACAAATTTTATTAGTTTGCTCCCCAGAGTGTAGCAGGATATTGCCCTGTCACAGGAATTCCTTGGTCCGGAATTTTTAGCAAGACAGGAAGAGAAAGGAGAGTAGGGCAGGAAGGAGACACCTGACTATACTCAACCTCCGGTAGGTGGAAAAAGAGCTCTGGGATGACAATCCCTGTAGTAGCTTTTTGAGGAGAGCTTTAGCTCAACATGACATCTTTTCCACTTCAAGTAGCCCAGAGACAGCAATTTAAGATTACCTTGGTTTTTTTACAGCTCCTTGAGTTTTCATGCTTCTTTCCAGCATCTCTTTGCTTTCCTTTTTCATCTTGCTCCTCCTGGAGCATGCTGGAGGAGGCAGAGCAGGGTAGAGACATGCCAGGAGTATTTCTGGACGTGGCTGTGTTGGCTCAGGGCGCGTGGGGCACCCTTGGGGCTGCACAGGCAGAGAGTGCTGGGCCTGGCTCCCACTGCTTCCTGTGCTCACTGGACAGCACAGGGGGGCTCCAGCTCTGCTGACCACTGCACTGACCCCTGGTGAGCTGGCAAACACCAGGGTGTAAAACAGTGACCCAGAGCTGCTCTGGATTAATGCCCGAGGGCACGGTGTCCACCGTCATCTCCCAGTGAGCGGAGAACCCTCGGGCTTCGCTCACTGCCTCGGCTCCCTAATATTGTGCTTTCATTTCCTGCTCTTGCACAGCTTACAACATCAATTAAAATTGGCTGACATCTGGAGCCTTTAAAAGAAAAAAAAAAAAAAAATCATGGTGTTCCTGAACTCCGTATTCAGAAAAACCTTGCAAGGATTTCAAAGGCATGTTCCACAAGGGCTGCTGGATTGGTCCCTATAGGACATTGGCTGGTGCCTGAGAAATAAAGAAAAGCCCTTGACTATTAGCGGGTTCTGCTGTAATTCAGAAAAATACCAGATGTTTCATTATGTATCAGCCGGCAATAAAACTGCTTCTTTGAGCTATTGAACAAAGACAGTCGACAAAAGAAAAATTAATGTTGTGTCTTTGATCTCATGTTTTAAATTTGTCTTTTATAAATAGTGATGGGTTCTGGTTAAAAACACTCTAACAATTTGTTAAATATGCAAATGTCTGAAGTTTCTTAGCAACAGAACAAATAAGTGTTTTTCTTCTAATATAATATGTATGCTAGTTTAGTAAGCACACAATAAGTTAATTAGGCTGCGGTTAGGTATTATTTGTAAATGTCATATTAGCATGCTGTTTTGTTTCTTTGTTGCAACCAAAAGCCTCAAACTCACTGATGTCACTTATTGCATGTTGTTTTTTCCTCTAGTCTTGAAATGAGTTTATTTTTTTAACATACTTGTGGGCAGAATAATGATTTATTGAGTTGTGTGTTTATTATTGTTTTGCTTGGTTGTAATGTCTCATTGTCTTTACATTGTTAGCAATGTTAGAGATTTTACAGGGAAATTCTAGGAAAGTACACATTACATGTGTAATAAAGCTGCTGCAGTTTACTATGATTAATGTCATTACAATGAATACCAAATGAATTAATAATGATGGGGCCATTTAATTTTAAAATGTTGGCATTTGTCTAAGTGCTGCTCTGAGAGAGGGTGGAGGATCTTGGCACAGTAGGAATTGGATAAAGCAGGATTTTTGCTGCCAGCATCCAAGCAGCTTGTTTCTCTCCAAGCAGTTATGGTCAACTGTTAACATATTCACTGCCAAGTAGATTTATCTAAATCCAGAGAACCTTTTCCTATGACTGTCAAAATTCAATTTATAGTCTGGTATTTTCCCCCTCTTTGGCAAGCCTTTCTTCCAATAGCTCCGCTACTTCCATGGTCTTGCTGTAGCAGGTGGGGGGACATCCAAGGCCAGAACACACCTCTGGGTCACTGGCAAAGGTCAGGGATGAGCAAATATATTCCTACTAACAACCAAGCAAGAAGTAGCTGTATAGTGAAGATTTTTAGAGTTTGAAGCACATTTTGCAATGTCTTAATCAGCACCACAGTGGTCCTCTAGTGCTTTGCCAGTAGGGAGTAGTTTTAGATGAGGGTTTATTAGCTTGATAAAATACCTGGAAGAGCAGAATCATGAATTGTTCAGTTAAAGCACTTGGAGAACAAGATCATAGAGGGCAGCTCGTGCAGGTTGTGGTGTCAAGCCAGATGAGGCCAGGCCCTGGAATGAGACAAGAGATGCCTGAGGACAAACAGCCCTGACTCTGTGACTGTGGTAGCGTTTCCATCCACATCTAGAGAGTTATTTTTACCATGTCTGAGCATTTGGAGATGGATTTTTTTGCCCTGAGTATGGATACTCATGCATGCTCATAAGTAAAGTTTTCAAGTGATCAGCAGAAGCTATCCAGTAGATCTTGCTGTGTGCCAGAGGATGAAGGGATGAAGGTAACCTCAGTTTCATTTGCCTTCTTTCTCACGGATCATCTAATTTTGCACTAGTTTATATTGTCTTTTAATCACCTAAGCACTGAAAAATCATTAGCCAGACAGTCACTTCCTATTATGTGCATAGCCCAATTGCTATAAAGTTGAGCAGACAGTTCCATGAAAGAAGGTGAAAAGAGAAATCCAGCACAAGTGGGATATGAATGTCATATTGACAAGAATGGAGAAAGTGGTTGAAAATCAGTTGCCTCCCTAAGGTGTTGAGTTGCAGGAGTATTTGACAGAGGTTTTCCTAATAGTCTTCATTGTGCACATGAGAAAATGCTGCCAGAAAATGCCTGTAATGGTACAATTCTTTTAAAATGAGGCTGGGAGAGGGGTATGGATGCACCACCACAGCTTACCAGTGCTGGTTAGGTGGGATGGAGTTCTTGGGTACAGCAGTGTAAGACTTGTAACAACAGTATAACATTTGGATTCCTATCAGCTGGTTGCAATCTTCTTACTGCAACATCCCTGGGAGCTGAAGGTCATTGGATTTCTCTTTCTTACAAAAATTCCATTGTATGATCAAACTTTATTATCCTGGGAGAAAATGTTATGAGCCCCTAGATTAGCCTCTGTGTAATGCAGGGCATAGATTTTGGGATTATGTTTTCACTGTGGTACCCACAAGCCCTCAGTTATTAAACCATGCTGGGTGGTTTATTTACTAGGAATCCCAGAGCACATTGAATGATGGACCTCCTTCCCCGTCATCTGTTCACTTTATTAATTACCTTAACCAGTAATTTTATCAAAAGCTTTTAATTTTGGATGAATCTGAAGCCTGTGTTGCAGGTTGGCTGGTCTTTCCCTCCCCAGGGATCATGGAAGGGCCCTCCAGAGCAGCCTGCATGTGTTTGTGCAAGGGTAACTTATGCAGATCAGGTGTCTGCCCTGTGAGGATGGAGGCACAGACAGCTGTGGAACCTGCCAGCTTTGAAATTGTGTTTAGGAGCAGGAGTGCAGAGAGGAGCTCTAGAAAGAGGAGTTATCATGGGGATTGTAAGTAAAAGTAAACGTCCTGAAGAAGCGAGCAGTGACGCCCCGTGTTGTGTGGCTGTTTCCAGCTGCCTCCAGTCCTTGTGAGAAAAGGGAGAAGGGTGGGATGTGCCCCCAGATTGTGAACAGCCCTCTGGCTCTGCATACAGATGAGCAGCACAGAATTGTACGTGCACATTTAGTTAATATCCTAAAATCCAGCTTAATGAAAAATCAAAGTTCCATAATAAACCACCCTCGCTCTGATTTAATCAGAGATAACCTGGGGTTTCCCCTTCTGCTTGAATCCCAGTGGTTTGGGTGATTCTGTCATTTTGGCCAGTATGGTTTTATTCCTTCCTTATTAGGGCTGATGTCTGTCCCTCTGTCACTCCTTCTTCTTTTTTCATACTTGGGCTGGAGTGCCCTTGGCTGTAAGATCATCTCTGCCCTGTGCTGAGGTGACACAGAATGTGACACAACTGTGATTCCTGGCAAGGGTTCCTAATGCTGACAAAAGGGAGGATCAAATAAGTGGAGTTTTCCAAAGTTCATGGGAACAGTTTGCACAGGGAGTCTTTAAATAGAACAGACTTTGCTTTCCTCAAGACCATACAAAGCAAATCTAACTTTCTACCAAAGCATGTGGGATTTTTATTTACTTTGTTGGTCACAGAGGAAAGGAAGTTTTACAGCATGCGCTCATTGAATTCCGATAAACACCCAGCAAGTGCTTATATATGCTAATTAAGAGATAATGTTAATGGGCTGGAATGTTGTCACAGGATTAGGCGCTCCTGCCGCCACCAAAAATGTTGGGCCACTTATCAAAACAACAGTTATGGATGTGGAACGACAGTTCGCTCCCAGAGCAGGTAGCAGGGACTGCGGGATCGGGAAGGAGCTGCCTTTGGCTGTGCTACCCGCGGGATGCAGAGGGAGCCGGTGCCCAGCGGACGGACAGACAGCCGCTGGTGTGACAGACGCAGTGCCATTGTTGTCCTGCCCTGTTCCCAGCGGCTGAGGCAGGAGCCTTTGTCTGCCGCAGCCAGGCGGGAGGGGGCTCGCCACAAAAGAACAGTTTGGTTAAAGCGTTCCGGTGTTTTATGAATAAATTGGATTCTACTTACAGCATTATTAACCTGCTGTATTCTGACGGGCTTAGGGGGAGATTATCGTGCGCTTGAACAAATCAGTATCTACAGATCCACACAAATACTGGGTTTTAACAAAAATATACTGTGATTAAGGCACACAGCGGATCAAATTCAGCCCCGACTTACACCAGGTGCAATCTCATTGATATCCGTGGGTTAAAAAGCAATTTTTACAACTTAAAGCAATCAGAAATCAGCTTAGTGTACAGACTTACTAGACCAAAATAAGGCCCAAGAGACAGTACGCTAAGCTGATTTCTGATTGCTTTAATTTTTTTAAACTTTTATCAAAGATTAATGGTCAATTATCTGGCAATCTGATTTTCCGGTACAGATTCCATTTGCATAATTTCATAGACACTTAAAATATGACCAGACTCTAATCAGTATGAAATGGGTTGAGGCATGGCTTGGTATGGCTGATCAAAATCAGCCACAATCCCTGTAAATATGTACTATTGCTGTAGTAACAAGGGCCATTTTAATAGGCTGTCGTCTGAGCAGTAAACAATTGGTTTAGATCTTTTTTTTTTTTTTTTTTTTTTTTTTTCTTTGCATGGCTAAATATAACTCCAGGGCAAATAGGCAAAACTATGCAGTTGGAACTTGCTTTCCTTCAGTTTTTTTCATTTTGTGCTTGAGCACTGCTCTTTCCACAGATATTCCTGCCATTTATTTGCTCGTGCTACAATACTTGCGAAACTATCCATCAAACTGCATGCACAGGTTACAGTGGAAAATACTCTGCAATAATTGCCCCTAAAGTAGTCTTTACTGAACAAATGAGTGTGGGGTGCTGGTTTTTTGTAATATACATGCAGGCCCCTGACTGAGACAAAACCAAAGAAACAAAAAAAGTCCAAAGATCTTACACCCTGGAATGAAGGAGAGTTGATTTCCTAAAGAGTGTGGTTTATGGACATTTCAAGGCAAGGAAAGACAGATTCTCTGCTTTTTCTCCCTGTATACATTGTGGGCTAGATGATGCTCTGATAGCTGATGGAACTGCTGGAATATTTCCTCTAGAAAGACACACAGTTTTGTTTTGGAGGTGTCAAGAAATGGAGAATTTACTGCCTCTTGATCATCTGATCTAGTGCTTAATTACTCTTCTGTTCCAATGTTATTAGTCCTTATATTACTTATATATTATTTAATATATTAGTCCTTATTAGTCCTTCCTATTTTCTTTACCTTCAGCCTGTCCAGATTTTCTCAGGTGCCTGGCTGGGCTGCACTGTGCTTCCTCTGTCTCCTTTGGGTTTAGCTGAACCGATCAAGCCCTTCAAGGAGCTGTCAGTGTGGCACTGAGTGGAGTGCACTGCATCTGTGTTGGCTTTAATCCAGTTCACATAGCAACAAAGGCAATGGAGACAGCAAAAGGACAACTACAGGATGCAGCTATGCACGTGGTAGGCAGGCTTATAACATCTCTCTTGGTGTTACCAAGCCAAACTAGACAGAATCCTGCCTCCCTGCTGCAGTGCAGACTGAAGTGAGCCACAGCCTCCTGCTCTTTTTTACTCTTTTTACTCACTACTCTTTTTCTTTAGAGAGGGTGGTACTCTTTAATCTCAAAATTTATTCAAAAAAAGGAGCCAGAGATTCTGCTGGTTTCCTAGTCATGGTGCTCTGCTGTTGGGTGGCTGCTCTTTCTCAGTTGAAGATTAATTAGGAGGGATTTTAGGCCAGAGAGACAGAGCTGATGGGTTGTCCGTAGTTTAGTCACGGGACAATCTGCTGCCCTGGAGGACAGACTGTCTGACTGGCAGGTTCTGAGATACCTCTGAACCCACCAGGAAAATGCAGTTAGTGAGGGTTCAGCTGTGTGTCAGCTGCCTGGTGAGGGGGAAGTATATTCCATGTCAGCCAGTGTTTTCTGGGGGTTTGGCTTTGTTTAAAAGGAGAAAAAAAAAAAAAAAGTGGGAGCCAGCAAGAGTCAACTGTTTCCATTCTCCTTGGTAAATCAGTGTCTGATGGGGTTTGGTGTCTCCAAAAAGAATCAAGCAAATTGGTGGAGAATATTAAAATAATCTGGTCATCTTGCCATCCTGTCACCATCTCTGAGACAGCTTCTGCTTGTACAGTGAACTGGCTGGGGAGGATGCTCAGATCTTCTAAACCTTTTTAACCTCATTGAAAACTTTTCAAAGATGGGAGTTAGAAACAGCCAAAACTTCCATATTTGCCCAGTCCCTTCCATTCTGGTTTATCCATAAATACTAATATTTTATAAGTCTGAAAGTAAATGAAGGGGTTTTTTTCTTCCTGTCTTCTGCTATTTTTATAGGTCACAGTGCTCATTACTCATCTGTTCCATAAGTACATGACGCACACACACAGAAAAATGGGTCAGGAAAAAAGCTAATTTCCTTGGAAGACATGCACAAACTTTAGGGTTCATTTTCTTTTTTTTTTTTCTTTTTTTTTTTTTTTTCCCCTTAAATCCTGGGTCTGATTTTGAAACCAGGTGACCTTTGGAACACAAGGAGTGCAGGACTAGCAGTGCAGGACTGTGTCCCTGAATCCTACTCCAGCAGCTGGCAAAGAGAAACAATAAGCTTGTTTCAACTTTTATCATAAAACAAAAAGAGGATTCGTAGATGAGAGGACTCAAATTGAAAGAAACAGCAAAAGAGAGGATTTCTGGTTATTAAAAAGTATAAGAGTTTTTCTGTGTAAAACCCCATTTACTTCTTTCCACCAGGGACTCCCTTGCGGAGTTTTCTCCTCCTGTTGTGTCTATTTCTTTTGTTGTTTTGCAGGATCTCTTTTGGGGTAGGTTTTTCTGTGCAGCACCATTTCTTTGTACTACTGATGTTTCCTTCCAAAACATAAACAAAAGGAAAAGAAACGCCTTATGGGAAAAAAATCTTATGAATTATAAAGACACTTGTAATTTCTTTTAAGACTTCGGAGCTGTCTGATAAAATTAAACAGAAGTGTATATACGCTGCTGTGCAGTGCAAATAATAGGAAAATATAGATCTCAATGGTTAAGAGAACTAATTTGTTATCTTCATCCTCCAATGAATTCCATAAGACTTTTTGCAGAGATGGGAGTGGGTACTAGGGATCTGAATTTGAAGTGGTTTAAATTCTGGAGTATTAAGCATCATTTACCAGAATTTTATGTTGGTGACTGGGTTTCTGAGACAGACTGAAGTTTTTGTTTTGACCTTGTCAAAGACCCCTCCTGGTGTAAGTCTCACTTACATGAAGGTGGTGTATATATATTCACTGGTATTTTTCCTTGTTGAATTAAGCAACAAAAAATGGTCCCTAGTTTTGATTTGGTTGTAACTATTATTTTATTTTAAGATATGGTGAAGTGAAATGCAGCTGTAGAATATTGTTTTAATCTTTGCAAGAGTGTGACAAAACCCCAAGCTGCAACACTTTGATATTTGAGTGCTTGCAGTCTTTCTGTTTTTCTTTCAGAAAAACATTTTCTTGCCTCTTCTATCATAAGAAAGCATCACATTTTAATTTATAAAAATGCCATTTATAAGCATAGATTATGCAGTTTTTGTAGTTTGCAGTTATTTATAGGTCCCATTTTTTTTAAACAGTTAATTACAAAAAATATAATTTAATGATCTCTCACTTGCTTCTGCCCACATACTTCAGGTGTTAAAGTGTCAAACCTGTGGCTGAGCAAACACTGCTGGCCTGTCAGCTCTGCCTTGGCTGAGCACGGGGCGAGGGGTCACTGAGAGGGGGCTGTGGGAGTGCGAGGACAAAAGTTGTTACTGGTTTGATACCTGGGGAGATGTGTGTCTGCAACATCCATCAGCCTTCCTCAGGGAATCCCCTGTGATTCTGTTAAAGAATAACGGTCCCTTTCTGTTTCTCATTTATGCAAATAAAAGGCGAACCAGAAAAGGCATCAATAAGAGTTAAGTGGCAGTATCAAGTCACTTTCACTGCCAGGTCACTCAGTCCCCAACAAATCAAGTAGGAAAAATGTGTCATTTATCAATATAATAAACAGGTATATGACTCCTAAGCCCAAGCAGCTCTCTTGAAACCATACCTCAGAGCAAACAACCCATATCGTTTGCAATGCCCTAAGCAGGACCTCTCTGAGTGTTTCTTTCTTTAGCTGCCAGGGTGCAATTAACCTGCTGTGAGCCACGGTGGGAGCTGGCAGGTTGGGCTAACTTCTCTTCATATCTTATGGAGGAAAATATCTAGATTTTCTCTCAGCTTTATATGGGTAAAATTGTGACCCAGGCTTTGGACTAATTGCCATCACTAGCAGAACTTTATGGACATGTTGGCATTCCTGGCTGGAAGGCTGAAAGAACAAGAGTGAGGTCTAGCTGAGATTTCACTGTAACTTCTGGTTTTGAGGGATTCCATTTCTTGTTCTCGTCTGTCTTTTCCCTACTTTCCATCTCAAATAATTCTTGTTGAAAATTTGTTTTAGTTCTTTGAAATATACTTTTATCCTGGTATTAGTCCACCACAAGTTTGTATAAAAATGTCCTTTGGGTTGTGTTTTCAGTTGTGCACATCACCACTGATTTGCATGATCACTCATAGCATTTGTATCTAGGGGGAAAAAGAAACATTCATTCATTTCTAACCAGCTTGGGTGACCACAGAGGATAAGTACAACCTCAAGGCTGGAATTAATCCCTCTGGGCCTCAGGCACTTGAGCATACGGCCTGACTTGGGAACTCAGGTGCTCTGGGTTTCTCTAGAGAGGAAGACAGCTCTGAAACTGTTCTGGTTGTCAATGGGAGAAACTTTTTTCTCCATTTATATGAGATGGAGGCCAGAGTGCACACATCCTAATGCCAAGGATTGCTGGGATATGCTGGTTAATTTAAGACATTATGCAATGGCAGGCAGATGCTTGTGTTCTCCCACTGTGATTATAGGAGTTTTGTTTCCATAAGAAATCAGGCCAAAAGTTTTATTCTGAAGAACAAAACCCAGTGCATTCTGAAAACAAATAGCGTGCCCAGAGTTCTCTCTGGGGAGAGGCTGAGGGAACTAACCATGCGACAGATGATGTTCAAGATCCCTTCACAGACTGCTGCACTCATGACCAGGCTGTTTGGGCTGCCATAGGAAAAAAAGACAGACCTGAAATTTAGGTCTCTGCAGTGCAACTGCAGTGCCATCCCTACAGCACTCAAGGAAAATCCCACCAGACATCATCGGGGTTCTCTCAGCAGGGAGAAGCTCGGCATCAGTGAAGATTAGGAAACTATAGTGTGTGAAACATTATAGTGCATTGAATTGCATAACTATTCATTAGGGTGTGCTAATTTGTAATCACTCTGAGAGGAGGGAAGAGGTTTGACCTGAGGGCCAGTAGTGAAAGGGGCAGTGAGAGGCAAGCACTGCATCATGCTCCTGAGAGCCCTTGCATTCAGATTTGGGCATCTTTGTAGAGATGGGCCTGCAGTTCTGCAGAGAAGCGGGATCACTGATGTGGGGGTCATTGATGCCTCCTGGTTCTCCTCAGCCCTTAAAATGTCACTTTTGAGCCTTTGCAAGTTAAACTCATCTCAATGGCATGCTGAATGGAGCTAGAGGTGGTGTAGCCCACAATGAGCCTTAGGATTTGGGGTGAAAGGTGACTTGGAGAACATCTTTGTTATTAACTTTTGGAATTGTACAATTGTCCCTGAAACTATACTCCCACACTGTAATTACATCTGCTCCATTTACGAAATACCTTGAATTGTATTTGTAGCCCGATTTTTAAATGTGCATGAAGAGCAAATGAGGTTATATTATTGCTGTAATTGAGAGAAACTAGGACAAGTTTTATTAATTTCCTGCCACAGAATACTGAGTAAGCTGATATTTTATGGGAAAGTTCAGGAAGAAGAGTAATATGTATTACATTTCTGAGCTCTGGATGATACTTGAAGAGTTTTACTGGCAATTGATTTTTCTACAGGTAAATTGTAATTCTTCATAGGCAGATGTGCCCCTGAATATAGTGAGATACACTCACAAGGGTATGATGAAATAGAAGCAGAAGGTGTATCAGCTCTGCTCTGACAGATGGTGAGATGGTGGAAATCAGAATTCCTGCCTGTAGAAACTCCCTTTAGCTCAGCTAAGGCAGCTATCATTGCATTATCTCCATTATCTAGATTTCTCTGAATGTTGAAGGTTCACAGAAGTATTCAGCACACATTTATCTGTTCAAGAAGTCAGTAATTTGATGTGTGTTTGAAAAAAGTTTTCCATGCTGCTGAGGGTGTGTGTGCTGTAGGGTGCCCCTGATGAGTAGCCATGGAGGTTGTGGCGTGCTGGGCTTGGGTGCAAAAACTTCTGCTTAACAGGAACCTGCTGGTGTGCCTGACACAACCTGGTCACTGTTTCCCTTTTCTGCTTTTATATTGTCACAGCACAGAAACTCTTGCTTATACTGAAGTTCCTGAAGTCAAAGTGGTAATGGCAGGGTGAGAAAGCTAAGAATATATGAGTTGGTGGTGCCACCTTCCCCTCTGACACCAAGGCTATTGTACGGTGGTTTTGGCCTTCTTTTGAGGGAACAGGCAAATAAATGCCCAGAGGATGACTGGACAGCACACCTGCTGCTGCCTGAGGAGAGGTTTCACACCTCAATTTTTACTATTGTGGGCTGTCCAGGTTTTGGGGTTTCACAGAGACTCCTTCATTAATCTCCTCACTCCCCAGATGGCTGTGGGCCATTTCAGAGTTACCTGCATGTACAGAGTACATGCAAAGGAAAGATCTTGTAGATATAAAAACAGTGCTCTGGAACAGTGGTGCCTTGATGTTGGTTACGTAATGGTCAGGCTTGGTACCTGGCCAGGACTGGCACCACATGTCTCACAGGAGCAGTTGTTTCTGCTTCTGTTCCTCTTGCTTACTTGTTATTCAAAGCAAAATCAGCTGTCCTGCCTTATCACTGCTGGGTTAGGATCGTGGGCTAGAAACTGCTTTGTCACTGATAAAATGCTGCAGCACATGGTCCACTCTTAATATGATCTCAGCTCTTGTGCCAGTAACACTTCTGAGAAGAGCTTTGTTTCTCCTGTGGTCCTGTAGGCCTAATAAATGACCCACTTCTCACTCTGGGGAGCTGCTCTGCAGCTGCTCTGTCAGGCACACTGGTGCTCCACATGCAGTACTGAGGTCCAGGAAAGCTCTGACCGCTGCAAGAGAGCATTGGCAGGCAGGTCTGAGTGCTACCCACCTGCAGGACATGCAGCACTTGTTCTTGTACCAGCTGGGCCTGGTGACCAGGCTGTCAGAGCTCCCCAGAGTAAATTGCAGATGGTGGTTGCAGAGCTGCAAAGCATGTGGTCAGATAAACAAGATTTAACTGTGCAGTGTGAATCCCTGGCAGGCTGCTGACTCAGAGCTCCATGTTGTTCATTTCCTTGTGCACCTAATCCATTACTTTCTCCGTGCCTTGTGTGGTTTGCATAGAGAAAACCTGAGCATGGCAATATGGATGCTTGATTTTTCTGTAAGTGACCAGCAGTGGGATTGGTTGTGAACTCCCATCACGGTTTGTTTCTTAGCTGTTCAATAAAGTTAAGATGTTCCACTAAGCAGATGGCTGTGGAGGCCATCTTTTACATGTTGAATATTGATGATGATGTCTATTTGAAATTAAAAAGTCAATCCACTTGAATGAATCATCCTAGTAAAGTGGAGGTGATTTTTTTGTTTAAAAACTGCAGATTAGCTTTTGTATGTGCCATGTTTACCCTGGAGGCCAGTTCATGTGGGCCAGGTTTTCTGGAGGGCTCAGAGTACCCTCACTGGGAGGGCTGACAGGTAATCATTCCCAGACCCTCTCTTCCACCCCAGGCAGTCTGGGGGTTGGCTGGCAGGTTCACCAACCTGGCTGTCGTGCCTGGCAACAGAAACTCTTCCAAAAATACCTCACCAGGAGTCAGCTGGTGCTGTAGAACAAACTCAGGACTTGACTAGTAGCAAATTCAGACTGAGCTGTGCAGAATGAAAAAAATAAAAAAAAGAAAAAAAAAAAACTCGAACAAAACAACGAAAAATGAGTGTTTTTACTGGTGCACATACTGAGTCTGATGGGCTAAAGCAAGTTTAAGACCTTAATGTAATCCATTAAACTAAAGTGGACAGGCACATGAGCTAGAAGCATCCTGGCAGTAGTACCTACAACTTCTTCAATATCCTGTAACCTTCCCAATATCTAAAAGCATTTTGCCAGCTCCTGTCCCCCTCTACACATCTACTGAGCCATCCAGGGAGTTAATCCATGAATTTCAGCATTTTATAGGTCCTGAGTGTATCTGCCCCATAAAACATCTTCCAGCTCAAATCAAACATCAGAAATTCATATCTGAGTAAGTGGGCAATGGTTTTGCTAATCCCTTCTTAGTAAAATCATGGCTTTTCAAGAAAGAAGGTTTCACCTAAGATCTGTTTGCCGAGGAACAGGATACAAGGCTTATGTGAATGTGCCTGAAGGAATTGCTCCTGGCCTCATTTTGTATCAGTAGATCTATAGGTGTTTGCAGCAGAAGATTCCTGTGTGTCCATTCCTACTCCACTCCCAATCAGTGCTACACAAAGCTGTCCCAACAAGAGGAAACTCAGAGATCTGTCATCTTAGTGCTTAAACCTGAACATTTTAAGATTTAAAGGGGAAGTGATTGAACACTACAATCAGTTATTTTATTACCTAAACACTGCCCAGTAAGGGAAATAATACCTAAAGCACTAGGAAGATGGCAAAGAACAAAAAAAACCCCTAAAATCTGCTCTTTTTTCTGGAGGTTCCCCCTCAGGCCCTTTAGCACAGCAGATGTTACCACTGGTTTAGTAACAGTGCTGGAGAGTACACCTTGACAGCAGCAGAGCAGTGTTTTAGGGTATTTTCTCTTCTTTAGATGAAAAGACAGGCTTTTGGATTCAGGCTAAAAAAAAGTATTCATCCTGCTAAGTAGATTGAAAGGGAATCCAGATTAAATAAATCATTAAATCATTCCAGAATGTTATCCACCTGTTCTGGCCTGTAATTTATTTTCAGATGAACAGTAGGTTAAAAAAAAAAAAAGCAATACAATGGCAAAAATAATTTTCTTCTAACAGATGCTTTGATCCTGAAATGACACCTGGCCTGGGGAACTGCTTGTGCAGTTTTTGAGATAATTTTGAACTAATTGCTCCAACCCACTGCTCCGAAACCTCAATAGCCACATCCAGCTAAAACTTCAGTGGTAGCCACCTTTGAAAAGGGATCTTCAAGGGGTTTGTTGCTGCAAAGCCAGTAAAATTTGTCCCTTTATTGTGGGATGGGAAACCTGTAGGGGAACAGGACAACAGGCAGATATCAGCCAGCTGGGGGTGAGGGGTCCAGACCATTTCAGTGCCAGGGTCATTCTCCTCATGTGCTTGTGAAGCAGTAAAGGAAGGTTTATTCTCTTATGTTCCTAAAAAAAGAGTACTGTGCTTCAAAGGTTAGGAAACAATAATCTGGCTGGTTATTTGTGCTGTCCAGACTTTCTCACAACTCAGAAATGGTTCCCTGTCCTCTCTAGGAGAGTGCCAGTGTGTTTTGTGCTGACCATGTTGGCTGGTGATGGCAGGAAGGTGAGGTGACCAAGGACCTGAGATGGAGGACAGCAGCCAGAGCTGGGAGTTTGGGGAAGATGGTGAAAGATGGATATTGTCCCACTCTTCCACACCTCCTCTCTCTGGCTCAGATGCACCTGAAGGCAGCTGCAGTCCAAGACCCCAATTTCATGTCTCTCTCCAGTGTATATTTAAACAGATTTAGCCAGCTCGTTTGGTAGTTTTTGGATGATTTCTCCCAATAGCTAAATGCAACAACGCTGGAGCAGGAACCCGCTGCAGCAGCCCCTCTGTGGTGGGGGGAGTAGGGACAGAAACCCTCAGCCAGGGTGTGTGAGGCCGCAGGGGCTGCCCGCTGCCTCAGCCCTCACTTTTCGGGGCTCGCTTCGCTCGTCGGTGGATCGGGTCGACAAACTTCAGCTCTGGGAGACTCAGCGCCGGCACCAGCCCGTCTCTGCGCTTACCTGGGGCCGGGCACCGGGGCCGCTGCCCCCGCGGGGAGCGGGGCCGGGCGCGGGGGTCACCGCGGGGGCGCAGGAAGGGCCGGGGGTGGCCGGGGAGCCGCGCCGTCTCGGCCGCACAAAGCCGCCTTTTCATCGCGGCCTCCTGCCCCCGCCGGGCCCGTAATTGTCTTTGACAAAACTTCATTAGCGAGCGCGGCGGAGGCGGCGGCGGCCCCGCGGTCGCGCTGGCTTTGAGCGGGCGCACTGGAGTGTGCGCGGCCCCGCCGCTCCCGCCCGGGGCCATTAGCCCGGCGACTTTGTTTTAGAAACTTCCCACCCCAGCGGGGGACGCGTCAACGAGCCGCCCCCGCCCGCCCCCGCGGCCGCTAATTGGGGGGCGATGCGGGGCTGCGGCAGCCGGTGCCAGCGCGTCCCCGCGGGCTGCGGAGAGGGGGGACCCGGCCCTCCAGAGCCAAGTGGGGTGCCGGGAGGGGTGTGTGGGGTGTGTGTATGTGTGAGCGCCTCGCTACGGCGCTGCCCCGGCTCCGCGGGGGCTTCACCCTGCCCGCCCGGCTTGCGTCTCGCCCGGGCGGGCTGAGGCGGGCCGGGCCCGGGGCGCCCTGCACCGGGCCCGGGGCGCCCCGCACCGGGCCCATCTCCCCGAGCGGTGGCTCCGAGTGCCCGCCTGGCAGAGCCCGGCTGCCCCTGCTCCGCCGGACAGCCCGAGCTCAATTCCCAGAGGAGCGGCATTAAAAAGCCCATCTCGTAGCAGAGCTCAGACGGAGACGGTTTAAATACGTTTGTTATGGCATTGGAGGCGCTGAATCTGTTCGTGCGAGCCCCTTATTTTAGTTTTGTGCCTGGGCGCACGCAGGCTCCGCTCCCGGTATTAGTTCTCCATCAATCCCCGCTCTGGTTTTTAATCAAAACAGTATTCGGAATATGATTCCCGGAGATTATATTTTGAGAGATTTGCGATACATATCTTGCCGGCGTGACAGATTGCCGGGGAGTCCTGGGCGGGCGGGATAATCTGCATCTCGCTCCCTTGACCTTTAATAAAAGGGGAGTAAAAGTAATATATAAAAAAATAAAAGTCTTAAGGCTCCTTCGGGTTACCTTCGTGGCTGCCTTAAAGCGAGCCCGAGGCCTGCACCCGCCTAATTAACTGCTCCCATGGGCTTCCATGGCCGGGGCAGAGCCGGCAGCTCAGGGGAGCTCCTGGCCGGCCCCGGGCCGCGGGGGCCGTGCAGGTTTCGTCGCCAGAGAGCAGCCCAGGAGGGCGATGAGAGCTGCCTCTCCCGGGAGCCTCTTCCAAAGCCGCCGGGAAATGGGACCGGAGGAAGCCGAGTCGCTCCGCTGCAGGACGAGCGAAGGCGGCCGGGACACAGCCGGGAGGGAGGCCCAGCCTGGCTCTGCCGCGCGGACACGCGTGGGAAACCTGCACGTGTGTTCCCAAGGCAGATTATACCTGTCCTCTCCGGTGGGAGAGAAGGGGCGGAAAAGTCGCCTTGCAAGAACCCTTCGAAAGGGCCTAATACTCTTTATTACAAGCCCTAATCCTTCAAATCCGACTTGAAATAATGTTTATCTTTTCGCAGCTTAATTTCCCCTTCTCTAAGCTTCGGGTCACTGCAGCAGACTGCTGCTGCTGCGCCGCCTCTTGTCCAGGGCTGCTCCGGAGTGCGGAAAGCCCCGTGGCCGGGCATCTGCAGCGGGGCTCCCGACTGCGGCCCAGCCCCGCTCGCAGTTCCGCTCCGTCACCTGCTGCCCTCGTGTGCACTTACCGCCCCCTCCCTCCCCCCCTGAATCCTGCAAAGCCCGACAAAGTTTGCCTTCTTTCACGGTGCCCCCGCAGCCGGGACTGCTCCGCTCCCGGGCAGCGCCGCGGCTGTTACCGGGGCCGAGAGCGGGGGCAGCCCCATCACATCTCCCTGCGTTGACCTGCAGCTCCTCCTTTCCCCTACGAACTGCTTCTCCGGTCGCAAACCCAGAGGGGTCCCAGTTATGCAGCCCCACTCGTCTTGAGTAGCCTTTAGTAAACATATAGAAGTCTACTCGATATTCAAGATTGATTTCCCTGATTTATTAAGGCAGAATTCATTGGACTCTATTGACCACAAATGACTTAATGTAATGCTGACCCCGGTGAACTTGGAAATAGCAGGTATCGGGTTGATCTATAGATGACCTCTTAATTACCACAGTTATTAATTTAAATTATTGCCACTGCTTCTAGAGACAGGAACAAAGAAACATTCTTTCCTCATCCCTGCTTGGTTTATTAGTCTGAACACAAAGTGTTTGATGACACTTTTAATTAAACAGAAATAATGCAGAGATACGGTTTCCCTTTCTCGTCTGTCCTGTAAAGTGCAGCACTGCTCTTTTGACTGACTGACGGCGGTGACCCACTAACAACGTCCTATTTCGCCGCCCGGTCGCCACCCTCCTGCCCGGGGGTGCCCCGGCTGTGCCCCAGGGCGGGTGGCGGGTGCCCGGGGCCGCTCCTCCCGGGCTGTGCCGGCTCCTGGCTGGAGACCTCCGAGGTCACTGACGGCTTCGTGGCGTTCAGCTCATCCGTGTTAATTAGAGACTCTGAAAAATACTTTCAGCGGTATCTATGTACAGAGACGGGAAAGAAACAGTCCGGCGTAACCAGCGCCGCTTCTCCTCCTTCTCCTCCCCGGGCCGGCGCGGAGCAACTGCAAACTGGTGCCCCTTGGCAGAGCAGGGCGCTGAGCAGGGAGCGCAGGTTTGGGAGGAAAAGGAGAAACAAACCACGACGTGGTGGGAGGGAAAAGAAAATATTAGGATGGGGGCTTTTCTTCCTTTTTGCAAAGACGTCAACGGGCAGTATTGAACACATGGCAGGCGAGCGGCTGGGAGGCGCCGGTCCTGCGACCGCTCCGCCCGTCGCGCCCCTCGGTGCCATGTGCGCAGCACGTTGTGCCGCCGCGGCGCTCCCCCGGCCAGGGCAGGGCAGGCGGAGCCTCGAGGCCATCGCCGGCCCGGGGAGAGCTTGCTTTCGCTGCCTCAAGCCGAGTGCCTCGTTACAGCCGGAGCGCCCTCGCCAGCGCCCGGGGTGGGGCGGGCGGCCCTGCGGGACGGAGAAGCGGTGATAAGCTCGTGCCAGGCGGCCGCGGGTTGCTGCCCCGCCCGGACGGGACCTCCGGGAGCGGGGCAAAGCGGCGGCCTTGGCGCAGCGCTCTCAGGCCGGGGCCGCTCCGGTGTTCCCAGGGCCAGGCGGGCTGGCGTGCGCTTCGTGCGAGGTGGGGCCCCGGCACCGGCCCGTCACCTACCTCACCTCCGCAGCACGGGCCGGAACGCCGTCCGCAGCCTGTCCAGGCAGGTCCCGCCCAGCTCGGTGCCTCCCGGGCCGCCCTTGGCGCCCCGCCCGAAGCCTGCACAGACACAAGCGGCTCGCGGTGGGCACGGCCCGGGTCCCGCCGCCCTCCCCCGCCCGCTCGCCCGGAGCGAGGAAGCCTCGGCGTCTGCACCTGACACCTGGGCACGGCCGAACACCGGGGGTGTCACTGCGCGGGCGGGCTCACGCCGCGCCCTGTGTCCCGGCCCGGCCCGCGGTCCCGCCCGTCCCCGCGGCCCCGCCGCCGCGGGTACCTTCGCCCGCCGCCGCGAACTGGCACGGCTCCCCCAGGCCGCGGTGGGACGCGCAGCTTCGCGGGAGCGGCTGCAGGTTGAAAGCGGAGCTCCGGAAGGCCTTGGCGGGCAGGGGCTGCTCTCCCGCCGCGCCGCCGCCTCCCTCCGCTCCGCGGCCCTCGGGGCTGCCCCTGTGCGCCGCGCTGGCCCCGGCGGTGCGCGCCAGCGACCAGATGCGCGGCTTCTCCGCGGGCGCGTAGGGCGGCGGCGGGCCGGCCGAGGAGGCGGGGGCGAAGTCCGCGGTGGGGCCCTTGGCACAAGGAAAGGCGTGGAAGGGGCCGGGCAGGCTGCAATCACTCCGCGGAGCCTCGGGCAGTGCCGCGCCCAGGCTGGGGGCTTCCTGCAGGGAGCTGGTCCGGCCCTTCTCCGGCTTCCCCGCCTCCTCCTCCTCTTCCTCCTCCTCCAGGTCGCTGAGCCGCAGGTCCTTGTCCTCTTTGTAGCTCTTCTGCTCTGCTTGGACACACACGGGGAAGAAAGGGGCGGCGGGGCGTTAGTACGGGTGCGGGGAAGTTGGGGGGGGGGGGGGGCTCGAAATCGGCCGGGGGGGGGGGGGGGGGGGGGGGGGGGGGGGGGCTCGAAATCGGCCGTCACTTCGAGCCTACTTGGAGGCGCCCGTCTGCCTCTCCCGCCTACCTCTGCCTTCACCCTCCGCACTGTATTCATCCTCTTCCCTCGGGGTTTCTTCTTTCCTCTCTTCCCCCGCTTTGTTCTTGGGAGACCAGGTCATTTTGTTTTCTTTCTTGAGCCTCCGTCTGGCGTTAGCAAACCAAGTGGACACTTGCGTCAGGGTCATTTTAGTGATGATAGCCAGCATGATTTTCTCTCCTTTGGTGGGGTAAGGGTTTTTGCGGTGCTCGTACAGCCAGGTCTTGAGGGTACTCGTCGTCTCTCGCGTTGCATTTTTGCGTCTGGCTGAACCACCGAAATCCACCGTCCCGTACCTGCTGGGAGATGATTAGGGTAGGGGGGCCGGCGGGAGCCCGCCAAGAGCCCCCCGGCCTGGTCCAGCCGCGCCGCAGGCCGGTGTGGCCCCTGCCCATTCTGCCTTCCTGCCCCTGCCCTCCTGACATCGCCGCCCAACTTTGGTTTCCGCTGTCTGCAGCTCCCGGGCGCCTCGTTTCTTTTGTACAACGTTTGTCAGGACGGAGCCCCCCCGTCCCCCTCGTTTGATGTCGGCCGCCGCCTCGCAGGGGGATGCTAATGCTGCCGGGCGCTGATCAAAGGGGTTTTACCTGTCGTACTGGTACTGCCCCAAGGAATGATCGTAGGAGTAGTAGGTAGCGGGCTGCGCGATTCCCGAGTGCAACGTGCCGGTGCCGTCTTTGATTTCATACTGGGGGTTCTGCAAGGGAAGCGGCAGCGTTTGGCGTCCAGCAGGACGGGAACCCCGTCTCGCCCCGCGGCCCCGGGTCCCCGCGGCAGCCGAGTCCCTCCGCGCCCCCACCCCCGACGGGCCGGCGCTGCTCCCTGTCCAGCGTCCCTCGGAGGTCCCCCGCCCCGACACCGACTGCGGAGCGCGGAGTTTCTCCCGCCTGTTGCACCCCCCTCCCCTCCGGAGCGCTGCCGGGCGGCGGGCACTCACCAGCGCGGTGTAGAGCGCGGCGGGCTCGGCGCCGTAGGGCAGGTAGTTGCCGTAGCCCTGGCCGGCGGCGTACGGGGCGCTGTACATGCCCAGCGCGGCATTGAGCTCGGCGCGGCCGGGCGCCAGCAGCCGGCTCTCGTACGGGGCGCAGCAGAGGGAGGCGGCGGCCGGCGCCGAGGAGGCATCCGGCCCGGAGCGGGGGGCGGCCTCGCAGCAGGTCGTGCTGGGGCTGGCGGGCACGAAGAACTGCGGAGAGGAGAGAGCGGGACGGCGCCGAGTGACTGTCGAGGCAGCCCCATCGGGGGGAATTTAGGAGCGTGTGCGCGCCTGTGTGTGTGCGGAGGAGGGGGGGAGGCGGTGAGGAGGGGGATAGGGAAACGCGGGCTGAAGCGACTAATTATAGAAACCGGGAAATAAACCGGATGGGAAGCGGGAGCTCTTGGGAAGGGGGCACGATTAATCAAGCAGGCAAAACTTTAAGGAAATAATTGCTCTCGAAAAAGGTATAAGATCCGTAAGGCTCTATCCTTCCCGTCCCCGCTCGGACCATCTGCGTTGATTTAAAGGCAAAAAGTTGCGATTACAGTTAATTTGACAATAGACACAGCAGTAAATATGTCAGCCAACGCAATCGAAGGCATTTGATTTCAATAACTTCAAGGGGACAGCTAACTTCCCAAGCGAGGGAGGCACATCTTGCAGTGATTACCGTGTATAAATAATTCTACCCAAATAAATCGTGACTCGAAGTACGATATAGCTACGACTTAGTTAATACAGGGTGCCTTGGTATGAGTGGGGGATGTCGTTCGGAAATCGCATGGGGTCGAAAAAACTCTCGACAGATCCTAATAAAACACAGGAAAAGGACCGACCCGTGGAGGAAGGAGGGAGGAAATGGCACAGCCCGGTTCCGCAGAAACGCGAGTGAAACCCCGAGCCCGCCGAGCGCCGCTTCCCGCTGCCCGCACACCCTCCGCGGTGCCCGGGCGGCAGCGGAGCGGCGGGGGCTGCGCCCCGCGCAGCGCGGCCGCTCCGCGGGCTCGGAAAGCGGTCGTAGCTGGGGTTTATGTTTTTATTTGTTTGTTGCACTTAAAACTGAACGGTGAAGGGTGGGGAGGAGGGGGAATTACCGGTTTCCTACACGCCTTTGCTGTGCACACTGCGAGTTATTTGTTTAAGCCTAGCACAACACAAACGAGACATAAACACACACGCACATTTTTTTTAAAAAAGGCTCCAGATGTGCCCTTTTAAAAAAATATTCTAAGTAAGGGAAAGGGAAGAAAAAAAAGGAGGGGGGACAAGACATCTGGACAGCAGCAGCAGAATCTAAACAAAAGTGAGTGCTGCTCACTCGCCTTACCTGTGAAGTGGTGCTGTAGGGGTATCCGAACTGAGAGAAGGACATAGTTGCTCCTTATTTTTGGACCATAGGCAATATTTTCCCCCCAAGATCGATTGTAACTAAACCCTGCTTCAAGATGCACCTTCTCACACACACATTTCCACGTATGGCTTTTTTTTTTTTTCTCAATTATAGATGATTGCACTTAAGAAAAACAGCCAGACATCTGAGGCGGGAGGGGGGGGGCGGGGGGGGGGAGGTTGGTGCCTGGATTAAAAAAATAGGCTACCCCCCACTTCCCATCGCTCTTAATAAATATGTTTGTAAGAGGGAGTTTAAAAAGCCACCCCACATGTATAGAGAGTTTAAGTGCAAAGGCGCTTTTTCAAAGAGGGGGGGAAAATCACGTAGGGCTTGCAAGATACGGAGCTTGCTTGTATTATTTTCTGCTCTATAGGTCTTTAGCGTTCATCGGTGGGCGAGGAGCGGGGTGACGTCACGGCCCTGCCGGCAGCAGCAGGCAGCGGCGGGCAGGAGCAGGCAGCGCCCCGCGCCCGCTCTCCGCACTCGGTTCATGTTGGTTTAATGTTGTGCTGTGATGCACGTCAAAGGCGGGACTGGGGGTGCCCTGCGGTTGGTCTCTTTTCCCTTTATTTTTAAACACGATCAAAATTTGTCTTCGGGGAAGAAATATCAAGTGGGAACATCGCGACACCCCGCCAGCCCCAGCGTGCCCCCTGCCACGGGCCCGCCGCGGGGAGGACGAGCGCCGGGCAGGGGTCGCGGTGGCAGCGGCGGTGCCGGGCGCACCCAGGGAAGCGGCTCTCGAGGGGGGCCCTGCCGACGGTGCCCCCCTCGGCCCTTCTCGCTGACCTCGAGCCCATCCCCAGGGCCGGGCGCTGCTGTACGACTCGGGCCCGGGAGTGGGTTGTGGTGCTCCCCGTCTCGCCGTCGCTGCCCGTCGCGGCGGCCCGGGAGCGGGGTGAGACCTCGCCCCGCGCAGCGTGCGCTGCCTGCCTGGGCAGGGGCAGGGCCGGGACAGAACACGGGCCGCAGAGCAGCTCGAAGCCCATTCTCTAAGGAGCGCTGAGCGGGGCGTCCCTTGTTCCCCCTTAGCCCCGTGATGGTCCCTCCGGGAGCGGGGGGGCCGGGGCGCTGGCAGGTCAGCGGGGCGGTGATGTATGGATGGCTGCCTGCAGCCCGGCCGGCCCCGCTACCGCCACGGCGTAATTGCATCAATTAACAAATGGAAATGCCCTTGTTAAACCAGAGACTTACATATTGCGAATTTGCCTTTGAGGCGAGATCACCGGGAAGTAAAACGGGATTTCCCCCGCGCCCGGAGCTGCCGCGGCGCTCTCGGGCCGGACAAGGCGCGATGTCCCGCCGGTGGCAATTCATGAAGAAAAAGAAAACCAAGTGAAAACGCGGCCCGGGGCGGCCCGGCGGCACTTGTCCCGAACACGCCGGGGCCGTGTCCCGCGGAGGCGGTGGGCAGCCCTGGCAGCCGCGCCCGTGCCCGCCCCGCCGGAGCCGCTCCTCTCCGCCGCCGCTCCGCTCCCCGACGGGTGGCGCTGCCGATCCGCGAGCGATGCGCGCCGGCCCGGCCCGGCCC